>JAAAWM010008186.1:0-12409 GCA_036873465.1 Thinopyrum obtusiflorum
AATTTTATTAGTCCGTGCCTTCCCAGCCCAGAATGAGCCCTGCCTTGCGGTAGTACCGCAAGGGCATGTGGTAGTACCGCTCCGGTGCTCTACCGCTCATTGCCTTGTGCAACAGGGCCTCACCTGGCTCCTGCCGCGGGAGCGGTAGTACCGCATGGCTGTGCGGTAGTGTCGGTGTACAAAAGTAGGGGCTCTCCTTTTGACCCCTTTACTTGTGCACGGGCAGTCAGAGCCGCGCGCCACGGCCACACGTAGCAGGGCAAAGGAGGGAAGCCAGAGAGAAGCCGAAGCACGAGGCAAACAAGACAACACCAAGGCCAAAAACACAAAGAAGCAGAGAGGCGAAGCAGGTTCCCCCGGCGAGACCCTTGTCGGGGGCAGCCTCAGCGGCCCCGGCAAGACCCTTGCCGGGGCGGCTCGTCCTCACCAACGGAGTGAGCCACCCTTGAGCCCACGGGTTCCAACTCAACCAACCACGTTGGAACTAGGGCTCGGGAGGCACCTCCGTGGTAGCATGCAGATCTTTGTGAAGACAAGGAATATTCAAGATCAGATGAGGATTAAAAGACAATGGTCCTCGGCAAGATCCTTGCCGAGGAGAGCCACAAGACCCCCGGCAAGATCCTTGCCGGGGATGACAGCGCGCCACGGCAAGACCCTTGCCGGGCCACCCGGCAAGGCCCTCACCGAGGACGCCAGCAGGGCCACTGCCGGGCCCGCACCAGCCAAGTCTCCACCGCCATTCGCATGCAGCTGCCAGCCCAACCAGCTGGGCAGGCACCTGCGTGGCAACATGCAGCTTCCAGGCCAACTCAGCAAGCGCCTGCGTGGGGGGGGGGGGGGGGGGGGGGGGGGGGGGGGGGGGGGGGGGGGGGGGGGGGGGGGGGGGGGGGGGGGGGGGGGGGGGGGGGGGGGGGGGGGGGGGGGGGGGGGGGGGGGGGGGGGGGGGGGGGGGGGGGGAGGGGACACCTAAGCGATGCATTAAATGCATCTTGTCCTGTAATACGAGCGATAAGCTCGCGGCACTGTAGGCCTTTCCACCTCCTGTGTGCCTCTGTGGCAGCCCCTTTTCGACTATAAAAGGAGGCCCATGGCATAATGGAGGGGGATTCGGCTCTTTTGAACCACGCAGCCACCATAGCTAGTTCGAGAGCCTAAGAACTCTCTGAAATACAGCCACCAAAGCAGGACTAGGGTATTACGCATCCTCGCGGCCCGAACCTGGGGGGGGGGGGGGGGGGGGGGGGGGGGGGGGGGGGGGTCCTCTCACAACCCTGCGCCTCGGCAACCGTAGTAGGGATTCTTGTGATCCCATAGGTGTCGTTTCTCACCGACAGGTAGTACCGTGGGTATGTGCGGTAGTACCGCATGTCGCGAGCTGAGTAGGTGGGTAACGGTTGGATTTTTCCTCACACTATATAAGGGGGGTCTTCGGGGGGGGGGGGGGGGGGGGGGGGGGGGGGGGGGGGGGGGGGGGGGGGGGGGGGGGGGGGGGGGGGGGGGGGGGGGGGGGGGGGGGGGGGGGGGGGGGGGGGGGGGGGGGGGGGGGGGGGGGGGGGGGGGGGGGGGGGGGGGGGGGGGGGGGGGGGGGGGGGGTGTCTAGATTGGATCTGGTGGTTCTGGAACTTGCGGCGGCTGGAATTGATTTTCGTCGACTCCCCTAGCGTTTCTGGAATATTGGGGTATTTATAGGGCAAAGAGGCGGTGCGGGAGGCCACCAAGGTGGGCACAACCCACCTGGGCGCGCCTGGGGGCCCAGGCGCGCCCTGGTGGGTTGTGCCCCCCTCGGGGCACCCCCCAGGTGCTTCTCTGGCCCATTGGGTGTCTTCTGGTCCATAAAAAATCCACAAAAAGTTTCACTGCATTTGGACTCCGTTTGGTATTGATTTCCTACGATGTAAAAAACAAGCAGAAAACAGCAACTGGCACTTGGAACTATGTCAATAGGTTAGTAGCAAAAAATAATATAAAATGATTGTAAAACATCCAAGAATGATAATATAACAGCATGGAACAATCAAAAATTATAGATGCATTGGAGACGTATCAGCATCCCCAAGCTTAATTCCTGCTCGTCCTCGAGTAGGTAAATGATAAAAACAGAATTTTTGATGTGGAATGCTTCCTAACATGTTCATCACATATTCTTTTCTTTGTAGCATGGACATTTGGACTTTTATATGGTTCAAAGCAATAGTCTAGTTTTGACATGAGGACTTTAATACTCAAGCATATCAACAAGCAACCATGTCTTTCAAAATATCAACGCTAAAGCAAGTTATCCCTAGCCCATTATGCTCAATCATTGATCCATTCATGAAACACACTTGCATATTTGCTACACCCAATGCTCAAGTACGATCATAGTGCCCCTTAGTTGGTGCTTTATAAGAGAAGATGGAGACTCAAGTAAAAATAAAAATTGCATAAAGTAAAAGAAAGGCCCTTCGCAGAGGGAAGTAGGGATTTGTAGAGGTGCCAGAGCTCAAAGTGAAAAAGATAGAGATAAAAACATTTTGGGTGGCATGCTTTTCCTGTCAACAAGAATGATCGAGTAGTTCCCAATACTTTCCATGCTAGATATATCATAGGCGGTTCCCAAACAGAAAATAAAGTTTATTCCTTTTTCCACCATACTTTCACTTTCCATGGCTAGCCGTATCCACGGGTGCCTTCCATACCAACACTTTCCAAGGAATTTATCTACCGCAAGGCAGGGCTCATTCTGGGCTGGGAAGGCACGGACTAATAAAATTACATCCATGGCTACTTCCGCTGAGTTTTGGTCAGTGCAAAAATTCGGCACGGTACTACAGCTCACAGGGAGCGGTACTACCGCGTATGGCGCGGATGTAAAAAATTACTTCCGCCCCTACTTCCGCTCACACCACCGTTCTGGGCCAGAGGCCACGGTACTACTGCATGCTAGGCGTGGTACTACCGCACTCGCGGTACTACCGCTGCCATGGGCGGTACTACCATGGGCAGCTGTGGTACTACTGCTCCCTTGAGCAGTACTACCGCACGCCACAGAACAGTAGCACTAGGAAGCCTTCATCTTTGCAATGACAAGGGAAACAACCAGTGCTCCAATGAAGCAAGGAAACGTGGTGCAAAGGAACAGATGTGTACATGTTGATTCCACCCTAACCTTTCCGAAGTGGACCCCCTCTTAATAGTACAGCTTTCCTATGACTCAACTCCACAGAAAAGAAACATAGAGAAACGCCGTATTCGATAGACTCTGAGGGGCACCGAATCGTCTTGTGCCTAGACATGAGATATCTAAAATGCTCAATGCACACGATTAGTCCGCAAATGCATTGTCATCAATCACCAAAACCACTTAGGGAGAAATATGCCCTTACACTACTGATGCGGCTTGAACTACGTCGGTATTTCCCCAAAGAGGAAGGGATGATGCAGCACAGCTGCGGTAGGTATTTCCCTCAGTGATGAGACCAAGGTTATTGAACCAGTAGGAGAACCACGCAACACTACGTGAACAGCACCTGCACACAAACAACAAATACTCGCAACCCGACGTATTAAAGGGGTTGTCAATCCCTTTCGGGCAACGGTGCTAGAAATTGGCAAGTAAACGGGATAAAAAATATGATAGATTGATAGATGCAAATAAAATTCAGCGAGATATTTTTGGGTTTTTGGATTAATAGATCTAAAAATAAAAGCAAATAAAAATAGATCGCGAAGGAAAATATAATAAAGAAGAGACCCGGGGGCCGTAGATTTCACTAGTGGCTTCTCTCGAGAAAAATAGCAAACGGTGGGTAAACAAATTACTGTTGGGCAATTGAT
This sequence comes from Thinopyrum obtusiflorum, assembly GCA_036873465.1. NCBI lineage: Eukaryota > Viridiplantae > Streptophyta > Magnoliopsida > Poales > Poaceae > Thinopyrum > Thinopyrum obtusiflorum. Next base: position 3,820 of record JAAAWM010008186.1, read on the forward strand.
AGAACATCAAATACTCATGACGATATCCAGGCAATGATCATTATATAGGCATCACGTCCAAGATTAGTAGACCGACTCCTGCCTGCATCTACTACTATTACTCCACACATCGACCGCTATCCAGCATGCATCTAGTGTATTAAGTTCATGGAAAAATGGAGTAATGCAATAAGAACGATGACATGATGTAGACAAGATCTATTTATGTAGAAATAGACCCCATCTTGTTATCCTTAATAGCAACGATACATACGTGTTGGTTCCCCTTCTGTCAGTGGGATCAAGCACCGTAAGATCGAACCCATCACAAAGCACCTCTTCCCATTGCAAGATAAATAGATCAAGTTGGCCAAACAAAACCCAAATATTGGAGAAGAAATACGGGGCTATAAGTAACCATGCATATAAGAGATCAAAAGACTCAAATAACTTTCATGGATAAAAACATAGATCTGATCATAAACTCAAAGTTCATCGGATCCCTACAAACACACCGCAAAAAGAGTTACATCAAATAGATCTCCAAGAGACCATTGTGTTGAGAATCAAAAGAGAGAGAGAGGAAGCCATCTAGCTACTAACTACGGACCAGTAGGTCTACAATGAACTACTAACTACGGACCAGTAGGTCTACAATGAACTACTCACGCATCATCGGAGAGGCACCAATGAGGATGGGGGGGGGGGGGGGGGGGGGGGGGGGGGGGGGGGGGGGGGGGGGGGGGGGGGGGGGGGGGGGGGGGGGGGGGGGGGGGGGGGGGGGGGGGGGGGGGGGGGGGGGGGGGGGGGGGGGGGGGGGGGGGGGGGGGGGGGGGGGGGGGGGGGGGGGGGGGGGGGGGGGGGGGGGGGGGGGGGGGGGGGGGGGGGGGGGGGGGGGGGGGGGGGGGGGGGGGGGGGGGGGGGGGGGGGGGGGGGGGGGGGGGGGGGGGGGGGGGGGGGGGGGGGGGGGGGGGGGGGGGGGGGGGGGGGGGGGGGGGGGGGGGGGGGGGGGGGGGGGGGGGGGGGGGGGGGGGGGGGGGGGGGGGGGGGGGGGGGGGGGGGGGGGGGGGGGGGGGGGGGGGGGGGGGGGGGGGGGGGGGGGGGGGGGGGGGGGGGGGGGGGGGGGGGGGGGGGGGGGGGGGGGGGGGGGGGGGGGGGGGGGGGGGGGGGGGGGGGGGGGGGGGGGGGGGGGGGGGGGGGGGGGGGGGGGGGGGGGGGGGGGGGGGGGGGGGGGGGGGGGGGGGGGGGGGGGGGGGGGGGGGGGGGGGGGGGGGGGGGGGGGGGGGGGGGGGGGGGGGGGGGGGGGGGGGGGGGGGGGGGGGGGGGGGGGGGGGGGGGGGGGGGGGGGGGGGGGGGGGGGGGGGGGGGGGGGGGGGGGGGGGGGGGGGGGGGGGGGGGGGGGGGGGGGGGGGGGGGGGGGGGGGGGGGGGGGGGGGGGGGGGGGGGGGGGGGGGGGGGGGGGGGGGGGGGGGGGGGGGGGGGGGGGGGGGGGGGGGGGGGGGGGGGGGGGGGGGGGGGGGGGGGGGGGGGGGGGGGGGGGGGGGGGGGGGGGGGGGGGGGGGGGGGGGGGGGGGGGGGGGGGGGGGGGGGGGGGGGGGGGGGGGGGGGGGGGGGGGGGGGGGGGGGGGGGGGGGGGGGGGGGGGGGGGGGGGGGGGGGGGGGGGGGGGGGGGGGGGGGGGGGGGGGGGGGGGGGGGGGGGGGGGGGGGGGGGGGGGGGGGGGGGGGGGGGGGGGGGGGGGGGGGGGGGGGGGGGGGGGGGGGGGGGGGGGGGGGGGGGGGGGGGGGGGGGGGGGGGGGGGGGGGGGGGGGGGGGGGGGGGGGGGGGGGGGGGGGGGGGGGGGGGGGGGGGGGGGGGGGGGGGGGGGGGGGGGGGGGGGGGGGGGGGGGGGGGGGGGGGGGGGGGGGGGGGGGGGGGGGGGGGGGGGGGGGGGGGGGGGGGGGGGGGGGGGGGGGGGGGGGGGGGGGGGGGGGGGGGGGGGGGGGGGGGGGGGGGGGGGGGGGGGGGGGGGGGGGGGGGGGGGGGGGGGGGGGGGGGGGGGGGGGGGGGGGGGGGGGGGGGGGGGGGGGGGGGGGGGGGGGGGGGGGGGGGGGGGGGGGGGGGGGGGGGGGGGGGGGGGGGGGGGGGGGGGGGGGGGGGGGGGGGGGGGGGGGGGGGGGGGGGGGGGTCAACTTGGGGAAGAAGGCCCCCCTTATATAGTGTGAGGAAAAATCCAACCGTTACCCACCTACTCAGCCCGCGACATTTGGTACTACCGCACATACCCACGGTACTACCGCACAGGCATGCGGTACTACCGCTGGGAAGTGCGGTACTACCGCTCGCGTGGCAGGAGCCAGGTGAGGCCCTGTTGCACAAGGCAATGAGCGGTAGAGCCGCCGGAGCGGTACTACCGTGCGCCCTTGCAGTACTACCGCAAGGCAAGGCTCATTCTGGGCTGGGAAGGCACGGACTAATAAAATTACATCCGTGGCTACTTCTGCTGAGTTTCGGCCAGTGCAAAAATCCGGCATGGTACTACAGCTCACAGGGAGCGGTACTACCGCGTAGGGCGCGGAAGTAAAAAATTACTTCCGCCCCTACTTCCGCTCACGCCACCGTTCTGGGCCAGAGGCCACGGTACTACCGCATGCTAGGCGCGGTACTACCGCACTCGCGGTACTGCCGCTGCCATGGGCGGTACTACCATGGGCAGCTGCGGTACTACTGCTCCCTTGAGCAGTACTACCGCACGCCACAGAACAGTAGCACCAGGAAGCCTTCGTCTTCGCAATGACAAGGGAAACAACCGGTGCTCCAATGAAGCAAGGAAAGGTGGTGCAAAGGAACAGATGTGTACGTGTTGATTCCACCCTAACCTTTCCAAAGCAGACCCCCTCTTAATAGTATGACTTTCCTATGACTCAACTCCACCGAAAAGAAACATAGAGAAACACCATCTTCGATAGACTCCGAGGGGCACCGAATCGTCTTGTGCCTAGACATGAGATATCTGAAATGCTCAATGCACACGATTAGTCCGCAAATGCATTGTCATCAATCACCAAAACCACTTAGGGAGAAATATGCCCTTACAATCTCCCCCTTTTTGGTGGATTGATGACAATACGGGATTTGCACATAGGGATATAAAATGAAACATAAGCAAACCCAACATCTATAAAATATAGACAGGCTCCCCCTAGATGTGTGCACTCTATAGAAATGCTTTGGACTGCACGGCACACACACTAGGATCAACACTCCCCCTATATTTTATAAACAAGGCAATCCTTGCAACAATATGAATGACAATAAGCATGGAGGCAAGGTATAGAAGTGAGCATGAAGCAAAGGGCACATGACATAATAAGCTCACAATCTACTAGACAATAGGATAAGACAGTAAGATAAGCTGAGGACATATGTCTTACACCATATGATAGTCTCCTGGACTCACACGAACACAACCACAAACCAACAAGCCAAAGCAAACGAGATTCAATAGAACGACGGCAAAGCGAGACAAGACACGACACAAGACTCACACAAGACTCGCAAATCCTATACTCTCTGCCCCTTTGGCATCGAGACACCAAAAAGGCAGAGAGGGCACCTACGACACAGGTGGTAGCTCACACCGCAGTGATCACCCATCAAGCTCCTCATCGGTCTCGGTAGCGGGAATGGTCTCCTCCTCTGACTCAGTCCACTGATAGCCCTGCTTCGCCATCCAGTCAGCCTCAGGAGTGATGTTCCTCTTTGATCCGCTCAACACCTGCTCGCCGAACGTCCTCAAGATCTGCTTGTTGCGCTGGCAACTCTCCTTCTGAGCAACATGGGTCTTGTACTGCCCCTTGGCCTGCATGCAAAACGGAGGCTTCATCTTGGCCTTGATCTTCTTAGCCCAAGTGGGCTCAGTGGAGGGAGGAGTGTATCCCTCAGAACTGTCCTCGGCCACTTCCTCCTCCTCTAACTCCTCCTCATCCACATCCATCCTAGCAGCCTCTGCCTCAGCCCGGGTAGTGGTGTTAGCCCACTTGCTCTTGATGCGTAGCTTGATAGGCTCATGGTGAATCCAGTTGGGGGCAACAAACTCTTCGTTGGGAAAGAGCTGCTCCCAAGTCCTCAAGATCAAGAGAAACAGGTAAGGTCCATAGATGGGCACCTTACGGTTGAACACAGCAAGCTGCAGCTCACACCACATGATATGGGAGACATCAAGTGGTTCCGTCTGTTGGAGACGCGCCTTCTCATAGATGAGCATCATGTCCACAAGATAAGCATGCACCTTATCCTTGTCACCAATGCGAGGAAAAAGTGTGTTGTGGAAGATCCGGTGCATGATGTCAAGGAATGGATTCAGTACCCAAGTCTTCTTGTCATTGGCTAGCTTCTTCTCAACAAGGTAGGGTTGAAGCTTGTTCTTGTTGGCCGACTCGGGGTTGCCATGTGGGCGGACACCAACGGGCACATTGAGCCCCTCATCACGAACGTGTAGCATCGCCATGAACTCCTTCCACTTAGCAGACATCCTCTTCCCATTGGTCATCCACATCATGGTCCGCTCCTCATCTGTATGGAAGTGGACCGACACAAAGAACTGAGCCACAATCTCTGGGTCAAAGTCCATGTGGAACATGAGCAAGTCCTCAATGCCAAACTACTCCACCAGATACAGAGTCTCACCAAAATATGCCCGGTTGCTGTCCTTCCTCATATGAACCATGTCAATCCAGTGCACGTCCACGTAAATGTTCTGCTTGGCCTTGATCACATCCAGGAAGATAAGATTATGTTGCTTGGTCCAAAACAAGTCATTTCCCCTTGTGACCTCCCTAGGGTTGACATAAGGGTTGAGCTTCCTTCGCACCAGAAACTCCACTTGAGGTATCTCATCCATGCCAAGAGTTGGCTCCTTGGTCTTGGTAGCTGTGGACTTGGTTCTGCGTTGTGGGGCACTGGAGCCCTCTGGAGCCTCTTGGTTGCGGAGGCACTTCGAGCTCGTGTCATGGCTGGGATTCGAGTGCCGGACATTGGAACTGGAGCCACCACCTGTGACACACAACACAAACACGAGAAAACCAAGAAGGATTATTGCAAAGACGAGGGCCAAAACCAAATGAAACAAGCAGACATGAGATTTGGAAGGACAAAATAGCGTAATTGGCAACTCTACGGTAGTACCGGACCAGAGTGCGGATGTAAAAATTTACAGCCGCGGTAGTACTGTGTCGGGGAGGCATGGTAGTACCGCGCCTAGAGCGGAAGTAATTTTTTACTTCCGCGCCCCGGGCGGTAGTACCGCTCCAGCGGAGCGGTAGTACCGCACGAGGATGGTTCTCGGGCGAGCGAGCGGTAGTACCGCTCCAGGAGGAGCGGTAGTACCGCACAGATTCAAATCCCACAAGAACTGCATCTCCAGATCTAGAAATATCCACGAAAATAGATCGGTACTACCGTTGATCAAAACTACACTGTTGTATCACTCCAAATAGCATATCTACTGCACTAGCACTCTCCTACAATCTCCTCTTGCAAAGATTTAGCCAAAAATCACACGAACTACACATGCATCTCCCCAAGACCTAGAAGCACAAGAACAGAACAAAAGGAGAAGGACTAGGGGAGATGCCGGGGTCCATGGCAAGAGGGCGAGGTGGGGAACGATCCCACTGGTCGGAATGCGAGGAGAGCGGCCAGAGACCGAGATCCGGCGAGGTCCTCCGGCGCCGTTCTTGGGCAGGAGAGAGAGAGAGAGAGAGACGAGGTGGGGAAATGAGATGAGTGGGTATGGGGGAGTTGGAACTCCCCCTGCCCCGCTCTTAACCCCCACCCGCTCGCAACGGCATGGTAGTACCGCGGGTCCTCGCGGTAGTACCGCCCGGGCGGAAGTACCGCTCGCAGGGCGGTACTACCGCTCTTCCAGCGGCAGTAAAAAATTACTGCCGCGATGGAAGCGGTAGTACCGTGCCTGGGATGCAGCTGTGCACGCACAGGGCAACCCATCTCCAGTGGTAGTACCGTGGCTTGCCACGGTAGTACCGTAAACCCAAGAGAGTGCAAGTTTTGACAAGAAGAGGTGAACACGGCCTTTACAATGCAACCTTCAAGTAACCGGACACACAAAAGAGCACACACACACGAGGCAACTCAAACACAAGCACGACTCAAAGGAAAGGCAAAAGACAACAAGGACCAAACACGAAACACAACCTCTTCAAAGAGAGAGCGGTGGCCGGAGCCACCTATGTTTGAGTCAATTGGTATGGCACCGCGAAGAATTATCCTTGGGCCCATGACCAAAACTCATCTTTGAAGCACAAGTACCATCAAAAATGGCTAATGTGAAAGAGTTGATCAATTTATGCATAATGGGGGGAGAGAGAGTTCATTGAGAGAACAACACTCCCCCTATGTCCATGCCTACACCTAAACAAGACATCAAGATGAGTATGGTGGGGTGTGCAAGGGTTCAAGCCACATTGCTCGAATCAATGATATTTAGCTCATGCCTTAACTCGTGAAATCTTGCCTCATCCAAGGGCTTCGTGAAGATATCTGCAAGGTTATCATGAGTGTTGACATAGTTGAGCTCGATCTCCCCTCGCCTAATATGATCCCAGATAAAGTGATACTGAATCTCAATATGCTTCGTCTTGAAGTGTTGCACCGGGTTGAGAGAGATCTTGATGGCACTTTCATTCTCCCACCAAAGAGGCACTTTGTCACAAATGACACCGTAATCCTTTAAAGTTTGCCTCATCCAAAGGAGTTGAGCACAACAACTACCGGCGGCCACACACTCTGCTTCGGTGGATGAGAGAGACACACAACTTTGCTTCTTAGAAGACCAACTCACCAAAGAGCAACCCCCCCCCCCCCCCCCCCCCCCCCCCCCCCCCCCCCCCCCCCCCCCCCCCCCCCCCCCCCCCCCCCCCCCCCCCCCCCCCCCCCCCCCCCCCCCCCCCCCCCCCCCCCCCCCCCCCCCCCCCCCCCCCCCCCCCCCCCCCCCCCCCCCCCCCCCCCCCCCCCCCCCCCCCCCCCCCCCCCCCCCCCCCCCCCCCCCCCCCCCCCCCCCCCCCCCCCCCCCCCCCCCCCCCCCCCCCCCCCCCCCCCCCCCCCCCCCCCCCCCCCCCCCCCCCCCCCCCCCCCCCCCCCCCCCCCCCCCCCCCCCCCCCCCCCCCCCCCCCCCCCCCCCCCCCCCCCCCCCCCCCCCCCCCCCCCCCCCCCCCCCCCCCCCCCCCCCCCCCCCCCCCCCCCCCCCCCCCCCCCCCCCCCCCCCCCCCCCCCCCCCCCCCCCCCCCCCCCCCCCCCCCCCCCCCCCCCCCCCCCCCCCCCCCCCCCCCCCCCCCCCCCCCCCCCCCCCCCCCCCCCCCCCCCCCCCCCCCCCCCCCCCCCCCCCCCCCCCCCCCCCCCCCCCCCCCCCCCCCCCCCCCCCCCCCCCCCCCCCCCCCCCCCCCCCCCCCCCCCCCCCCCCCCCCCCCCCCCCCCCCCCCCCCCCCCCCCCCCCCCCCCCCCCCCCCCCCCCCCCCCCCCCCCCCCCCCCCCCCCCCCCCCCCCCCCCCCCCCCCCCCCCCCCCCCCCCCCCCCCCCCCCCCCCCCCCCCCCCCCCCCCCCCCCCCCCCCCCCCCCCCCCCCCCCCCCCCCCCCCCCCCCCCCCCCCCCCCCCCCCCCCCCCCCCCCCCCCCCCCCCCCCCCCCCCCCCCCCCCCCCCCCCCCCCCCCCCCCCCCCCCCCCCCCCCCCCCCCCCCCCCCCCCCCCCCCCCCCCCCCCCCCCCCCCCCCCCCCCCCCCCCCCCCCCCCCCCCCCCCCCCCCCCCCCCCCCCCCCCCCCCCCCACCCTTTACCAAGTATATAGATGCATTAATAATATAAGAGATATTGTGATATTCCAACATAAGCATGTCCACCATGAAGCAATCTTCAACTTCACCTGCAACTAACAACGCTATAAGAGGGGCTGAGCAAAAGCGGTAACATAGCCAAGCAACGGTTTGCTAGGAAGGGTGTCAAAGGTTAGAGGTTCATGGAAATTTGGGATGGCTTGATAAACAGGTGATAGGTAGCGCAGCATAGCGATAGAACGAAGCAACTAGCATAGCAATGATAGTAGTAAGATCCAGGGTAGCGGTCATCTTGCCTGAAATCCCGCAAGAAAGAAGAACGAGTACATGAAGAAGATATCAACGAAGGATATACCTTCTCCCAGGAAGACCCGATCAGACTCGGAATCCCGGTTTACAAGACATTTCGATAATGGTAAAACAAGACCAGCAAAGCTGCCCAATGCGCCGACAAATCCCGATAGGAGCTGCACATATCTCGTTCTCAGGGCAACACCGGATGAGACTAGCTACGAGTAAAACCAACCCTCAAGTTGCCCCGAGGTGGCCCCGCAGGCAGCTCAGTTCGGACCAACACTTAGACAAGGATTGGCCCGGGGGGGCTAAAATATAGATGACCCTCGGGTTGGCCGACCCAAGGGAAGGGTATAGGTGGTGGTAAGGCAAATGGTAAAACCAAGGTTGGGCCTTGCTGGAGGAGTTTTATTCAAAGCAAACTGTCAAGGGGGTCCCACAAATCACCCAACCGCGTAAGGAACACAAAATCCGGGAACATAACACCGGTATG
>JAAAWM010008187.1:0-12410 GCA_036873465.1 Thinopyrum obtusiflorum
AGAGAGAGAGAGAGGGAGGGAGGGAGAGGGGTAGAGTGCTGGATGGGTGATGGAGTTGCTTCTCGAAGATGGTGGGAGAGGCCTACTAGACAAACAGAGGGTAGAACTGCAATATTATCAATAAGAGTGGGGATGTGTTTCTGTGTGTGCCTGTGCGTGATAGATCTGTCAGGACGCATGCATGGATGATGAAGGGGAACCATGTGTTTGCTAAGCAAACCTAACTAGATCGGTAGATCAATTGTTGTTTGTCGGAGGAAGGGAGAGACATAACTAATGAGGTAGATCGATCGACGCGTGGGGAAAAACGAGTTATAATTAAGGACCTAGCTAGCTATATGTATAGCAGGAGATCGGTCGGTGTACATCCATTTGTTAGAGGCAAATAAGGCCCAGCGAGACGGATAGACAGAGAGAATGGAGCTAGGAGGTGGTGCGAGAGGCCGAGCTACTAGCTAGATAGGGGGAGGAGTGTGCGGTTGTGAGATCGATGAAAAGAGGGGCGAGAGTTTACACATGTGTGGGACCGTATGAGAGACACGAGGCATGGACACAGAAAGGAGGAGATGGAAGGTGCGTGTGTATGTATGTTGTAGGCAGACGCTGGAGAGGTTTATCGATCGGTGTGTGTCGGAAAGGAGTTGTGGAGACTGTGAGAGAACGACCTAAAGAAAAAAATGAATGTGCACGATGGATAGAATGCTGAGGGAGGGGGAGGGCGAGGAGGGCGTGTGCATGCATGAGAGAAAGTTAGTGCTAGCTACAAAGGTTAGAGGATTGTGTGGGTGTAAGAGACTAACAAAGATCATAATTTGATATGAAAGTGGATTCATATATTTGAATAGGAGATCATAGTGTTATAAACATATGCATGCATGAATATAGCGGTGATACGCGTGCTGTGGTTTTGCACATGTTATACCATAATGTGATAATGCATAGCGTTTGCAACTCACAGCTAAATGTCGAACAATCTAAACCATACTATATATCGAACAATCTCACATTTTATTTGAATTTGTGATAATGTGTGGCGTTTGCAGCTTACAACTAAATATCGAACAATCTAAACAATACTATATATCGAACAATCTCACATTTTATTTGAATTTGTGGTAATGTGTGGTGTTTGCAACTCACATCTAAATACTTGTTGGCGTAGGGGGCGGGGCACCATACATTATGTGATAAACACATTATACATATGAGGGGGGGGGGGGGGGGGGGGGGGGGGGGGGGGGGGGGGGGGGGGGGGGGGGGGGGGGGGGGGGGGGGGGGGGGGGGGGGGGGGGGGGGGGGGGGGGGGGGGGGGGGGGGGGGGGGGGGGGGGGGGGGGGGGGGGGGGGGGGGGGGGGGGGGGGGGGGGGGGGGGGGGGGGGGGGGGGGGGGGGGGGGGGGGGGGGGGGGGGGGGGGGGGGGGGGGGGGGGGGGGGGGGGGGGGGGGGGGGGGGGGGGGGGGGGGGGGGGGGGGGGGGGGGGGGGGGGGGGGGGGGGGGGGGGGGGGGGGGGGGGGGGGGGGGGGGGGGGGGGGGGGGGGGGGGGGGGGGGGGGGGGGGGGGGGGGGGGGGGGGGGGGGGGGGGGGGGGGGGGGGGGGGGGGGGGGGGGGGGGGGGGGGGGGGGGGGGGGGGGGGGGGGGGGGGGGGGGGGGGGGGGGGGGGGGGGGGGGGGGGGGGGGGGGGGGGGGGGGGGGGGGGGGGGGGGGGGGGGGGGGGGGGGGGGGGGGGGGGGGGGGGGGGGGGATTTCTTTTTGTTTTTTCGTCGACGGAAGTGCGAATTGATTTGGTACAGTACATGTTGGGCTTGTTCGGAAATTTCAACCCGCGCCTTGTTACCCCGAAATATTTAAGATATATCTTTGTCTCGTTGTGCTCTGACAACTCCCTCCGTCTCAACCCGCGCCTTGCTATTCCAAAATTACTACGCGCGCGAAAACTCCCACCTCCTGTGAAATCCCGACACGCGAAATGCCCGTGATACCCCTGAACCGAAAGAACCGCCTAGATCAAATCGGTGGGGGTAATTTCATAACTTACCCCACATTTCGGACAAGTGCGTCCCTAAGCCATGGTTCCCCACTCCCATCCCATCCGCCCACCCATTCGTACACCGAGGCCACAAAAACCCGCGAAGCCCCACACCCTCCTCCGTCCGCCACCCAACCGGAGCCTCTTCCCCGACGACGTCGTCCACAGCAACACCTCAACATCCCTCATCCACCGTACTGGATGAGGATCCGTCGTCGATCTCGTCGTCCCGCCGGTTCAGCCACCCCGTCCTCCACCTCCAAGGAGCTGCCCCGACGTTCCCCTCGTCTTTCGCGCCACCTCCTTTCCCACACCGCCATTTTCCCTGCACCACCGGAAGAGCATCATCATCACCGTTTCCTCGGATGAAGCTGAGGCCTAATCGGCGCCACCAAAGAGGTTGTACACTAATCGCCGCATTTTCTTCTTGATTCGATCTCACGGTGCTGCCGGTGCTCGGTCCCGAGCCAACACGGCGCGGCTCCATCCACGGCGGCGGCGCCGGCCACTTCCTCCACGGCGTCGCTCCCTCGGCGGCGACATCCACATCAGTAGGAGCTGCTGCTGCTTTAGCTCTCGCTCGCGCTGCTGCTCTGTTCTTGCTCTTAGTCCCCTGCTTGGTCTGCTCTTGCTATTGCTCTCGCTTCTTGCTCGCGCTGCTGCTCTCGCTCTTGCTCTTGCTTGCGATGCTGCTTCGATTTAGCTACACTTCAGTCGACTGAATCAACTTTCGGGTCAGTCGATTTTCAGGGGGTGGGGGGCTCGTCGGAGTTAAGGAAGAACCAGCCGCAGCGGGGAGGGGGGCTCGCCGGAGAGGTACCCCAGTATCTATCTTAGGGTTCAGGGTGGGGGCGGTGGTCGCCGGCGGTGGTGGGGCGGTGGCGTGGGGATCACCGGAGAAAAAGCTTGGCACGGGGGGGCCTAGAGGGATGGCCGGGGCGGGCGGGGCGGCACACCGCCGGCCGTGGGCGGCGGGGGGCGGCTGTTTGGCCGGTGGTGGCTGGCGGCTCAGGGTAGCCTCACCTGATGCTGCTACACGACCAGCTGCCCCGGCTCTCGCACGTGCTGCTGCTGCTGCTACTGCTTTTCTGCTACTAGTGCATTCAGTTTCGACAGAAAAATTTAGTTTCGACAGTTAAATTCAGTTTTGACAGTTAAGTTCAGAGATGAGCGGCAGATGTATTTTACATCTAGCACTTTGTGGTTATGTATTTTACGTCATCTATTGGAGATGCTATTAGAATTCCACTCAGGTTAACGTTGCCTCTCTTGTCCTGCTTCAGCCTCGGCGTCGTACAACTCACCGGAGCTGCTCCAACGATGAAACCCTCCATCACAGCGGAGCAGTACCTCAGGCTCCATCTCCAGACGCCTAAGATCTTCTTCCCCTCCTCCGACAGCCAAGTCACCCGGATCATCCTCACCGACCAACCCAATCACGCTGAGATCGACATGGCTTCACCAAAGAGGTTGTACACTTGTTGCATCTCTTTTTTACTCTACATGTTATATATATTGTCCACTGAGCACACGCAGTAACGTGAAATACGATTAGTTTCTCCTACTATATGACAAGCAGTGAGGTACCAGTCAACTTAGCTATCCGTGATGGACTCTCTTGAACACTATCATTATTTATCTCTGCGTGTTTGAGCTATGCATTTGTCGATGGGCCTGGGAGTTGAGCTAGTACGGCAGTGGCCTGGGTCCAAAGTAGTAGAAGTAGGCAAGTAGCACAAAAACATTTTTTGAGTGTAGCTTTTCCTTGCTCAAGCCTGCCTACTAGAATCGTCAGTGCTTGAAAGGAAAACTGAAGGAAAACATAGGAATTGGAAAGTTTCCTATGGTACTACTATTCATGCATTTGGTTCAAAGGAATGGAGCAAAGGAAAACTGTAGGATTTGTTCCTTTAGTGTCTCCTTGAAAGAAAAACCGTACGGATTTTAATTTCCACTTGTCCTCCTTTTCAAATTCCTATTCATGAAGGACAAGACTAAGAGATAGTAGCATAATAGCATTATAACCGTACATTTTCTTGTGGTTTGACTTAATCTCACCATGCTTCTTTGCATCATGTGATCTTCCAATTCTTGTGAACCAAACACCCAGATTGGCAAAAATCCTGTGTTTTTAAATTCTCTGTTTTGCACGTGCATTCCTATCCTATTATTGTGTATTTCCTATCCCTGCATTGTTAGAATCCTCCAATTCAAACGAGCCCTTACAGAATTACTTCTCTTACAGATAGTTGTCAAAGAAAACCTTGTGTGGTTTGTTCCGCTCCTGCTGCGCCGTCGTCCACCCAAGCTCAGCTGCTCCAATGGCAGAAGGGTCCAGCACAGCAGGGATCCGGACTCCAGACTATCTTTCGCCGCCTCAGATCTTCTTCCCCGCCGCCGGCAGCCATGACAACTGCATTACCATCATCAACCGAGCAGATGACCTCGAGGACTACACGGGTCCGCAAGAGAGGTCGCACTCTTTCGTGTCTGCTTACGTTATGCATCGCTTAATATTACATGCTACTTTATCGTCCTGTTCACCGATTAGACTCAGCTCCAAGCTAATGGTCAAACTTGAGTTTTTAAATGGTTGTGGGGTACATATCGGGGCCGCGGGGGGGGGGGGGGGGGGGGGGGGGGGGGGGGGGGGGGGGGGGGGGGGGGGGGGGGGGGGGGGGGGGGGGGGGGGGGGGGGGGGGGGGGGGGGGGGGGGGGGGGGGGGGGGGGGGGGGGGGGGGGGGGGGGGGGGGGGGGGGGGGGGGGGGGGGGGGGGGGGGGGGGGGGGGGGGGGGGGGGGGGGGGGGGGGGGGGGGGGGGGGGGGGGGGGGGGGGGGGGGGGGGGGGGGGGGGGGGGGGGGGGGGGGGGGGGGGGGGGGGGGGGGGGGGGGGGGGGGGGGGGGGGGGGGGGGGGGGGGGGGGGGGGGGGGGGGGGGGGGGGGGGGGGGGGGGGGGGGGGGGGGGGGGGGGGGGGGGGGGGGGGGGGGGGGGGGGGGGGGGGGGGGGGGGGGGGGGGGGGGGGGGGGGGGGGGGGGGGGGGGGGGGGGGGGGGGGGGGGGGGGGGGGGGGGGGGGGGGGGGGGGGGGGGGGGGGGGGGGGGGGGGGGGGGGGGGGGGGGGGGGGGGGGGGGGGGGGGGGGGGGGGGGGGGGGGGGGGGGGGGGGGGGGGGGGGGGGGGGGGGGGGGGGGGGGGGGGGGGGGGGGGGGGGGGGGGGGGGGGGGGGGGGGGGGGGGGGGGGGGGGGGGGGGGGGGGGGGGGGGGGGGGGGGGGGGGGGGGGGGGGGGGGGGGGGGGGGGGGGGGGGGGGGGGGGGGGGGGGGGGGGGGGGGGGGGGGGGGGGGGGGGGGGGGGGGGGGGGGGGGGGGGGGGGGGGGGGGGGGGGGGGGGGGGGGGGGGGGGGGGGGGGGGGGGGGGGGGGGGGGGGGGGGGGGGGGGGGGGGGGGGGGGGGGGGGGGGGGGGGGGGGGGGGGGGGGGGGGGGGGGGGGGGGGGGGGGGGGGGGGGGGGGGGGGGGGGGGGGGGGGGGGGGGGGGGGGGGGGGGGGGGGGGGGGGGGGGGGGGGGGGGGGGGGGGGGGGGGGGGGGGGGGGGGGGGGGGGGGGGGGGGGGGGGGGGGGGGGGGGGGGGGGGGGGGGGGGGGGGGGGGGGGGGGGGGGGGGGGGGGGGGGGGGGGGGGGGGGGGGGGGGGGGGGGGGGGGGGGGGGGGGGGGGGGGGGGGGGGGGGGGGGGGGGGGGGGGGGGGGGGGGGGGGGGGGGGGGGGGGGGGGGGGGGGGGGGGGGGGGGGGGGGGGGGGGGGGGGGGGGGGGGGGGGGGGGGGGGGGGGGGGGGGGGGGGGGGGGGGGGGGGGGGGGGGGGGGGGGGGGGGGGGGGGGGGGGGGGGGGGGGGGGGGGGGGGGGGGGGGGGGGGGGGGGGGGGGGGGGGGGGGGGGGGGGGGGGGGGGGGGGGGGGGGGGGGGGGGGGGGGGGGGGGGGGGGGGGGGGGGGGGGGGGGGGGGGGGGGGGGGGGGGGGGGGGGGGGGGGGGGGGGGGGGGGGGGGGGGGGGGGGGGGGGGGGGGGGGGGGGGGGGGGGGGGGGGGGGGGGGGGGGGGGGGGGGGGGGGGGGGGGGGGGGGGGGGGGGGGGGGGGGGGGGGGGGGGGGGGGGGGGGGGGGGGGGGGGGGGGGGGGGGGGGGGGGGGGGGGGGGGGGGGGGGGGGGGGGGGGGGGGGGGGGGGGGGGGGGGGGGGGGGGGGGGGGGGGGGGGGGGGGGGGGGGGGGGGGGGGGGGGGGGGGGGGGGGGGGGGGGGGGGGGGGGGGGGGGGGGGGGGGGGGGGGGGGGGGGGGGGGGGGGGGGGGGGGGGGGGGGGGGGGGGGGGGGGGGGGGGGGGGGGGGGGGGGGGGGGGGGGGGGGGGGGGGGGGGGGGGGGGGGGGGGGGGGGGGGGGGGGGGGGGGGGGGGGGGGGGGGGGGGGGGGGGGGGGGGGGGGGGGGGGGGGGGGGGGGGGGGGGGGGGGGGGGGGGGGGGGGGGGGGGGGGGGGGGGGGGGGGGGGGGGGGGGGGGGGGGGGGGGGGGGGGGGGGGGGGGGGGGGGGGGGGGGGGGGGGGGGGGGGGGGGGGGGGGGGGGGGGGGGGGGGGGGGGGGGGGGGGGGGGGGGGGGGGGGGGGGGGGGGGGGGGGGGGGGGGGGGGGGGGGGGGGGGGGGGGGGGGGGGGGGGGGGGGGGGGGGGGGGGGGGGGGGGGGGGGGGGGGGGGGGGGGGGGGGGGGGGGGGGGGGGGGGGGGGGGGGGGGGGGGGGGGGGGGGGGGGGGGGGGGGGGGGGGGGGGGGGGGGGGGGGGGGGGGGGGGGGGGGGGGGGGGGGGGGGGGGGGGGGGGGGGGGGGGGGGGGGGGGGGGGGGGGGGGGGGGGGGGGGGGGGGGGGGGGGGGGGGGGGGGGGGGGGGGGGGGGGGGGGGGGGGGGGGGGGGGGGGGGGGGGGGGGGGGGGGGGGGGGGGGGGGGGGGGGGGGGGGGGGGGGGGGGGGGGGGGGGGGGGGGGGGGGGGGGGGGGGGGGGGGGGGGGGGGGGGGGGGGGGGGGGGGGGGGGGGGGGGGGGGGGGGGGGGGGGGGGGGGGGGGGGGGGGGGGGGGGGGGGGGGGGGGGGGGGGGGGGGGGGGGGGGGGGGGGGGGGGGGGGGGGGGGGGGGGGGGGGGGGGGGGGGGGGGGGGGGGGGGGGGGGGGGGGGGGGGGGGGGGGGGGGGGGGGGGGGGGGGGGGGGGGGGGGGGGGGGGGGGGGGGGGGGGGGGGGGGGGGGGGGGGGGGGGGGGGGGGGGGGGGGGGGGGGGGGGGGGGGGGGGGGGGGGGGGGGGGGGGGGGGGGGGGGGGGGGGGGGGGGGGGGGGGGGGGGGGGGGGGGGGGGGGGGGGGGGGGGGGGGGGGGGGGGGGGGGGGGGGGGGGGGGGGGGGGGGGGGGGGGGGGGGGGGGGGGGGGGGGGGGGGGGGGGGGGGGGGGGGGGGGGGGGGGGGGGGGGGGGGGGGGGGGGGGGGGGGGGGGGGGGGGGGGGGGGGGGGGGGGGGGGGGGGGGGGGGGGGGGGGGGGGGGGGGGGGGGGGGGGGGGGGGGGGGGGGGGGGGGGGGGGGGGGGGGGGGGGGGGGGGGGGGGGGGGGGGGGGGGGGGGGGGGGGGGGGGGGGGGGGGGGGGGGGGGGGGGGGGGGGGGGGGGGGGGGGGGGGGGGGGGGGGGGGGGGGGGGGGGGGGGGGGGGGGGGGGGGGGGGGGGGGGGGGGGGGGGGGGGGGGGGGGGGGGGGGGGGGGGGGGGGGGGGGGGGGGGGGGGGGGGGGGGGGGGGGGGGGGGGGGGGGGGGGGGGGGGGGGGGGGGGGGGGGGGGGGGGGGGGGGGGGGGGGGGGGGGGGGGGGGGGGGGGGGGGGGGGGGGGGGGGGGGGGGGGGGGGGGGGGGG
Source organism: Thinopyrum obtusiflorum (assembly GCA_036873465.1). NCBI lineage: Eukaryota > Viridiplantae > Streptophyta > Magnoliopsida > Poales > Poaceae > Thinopyrum > Thinopyrum obtusiflorum. Next base: position 7,933 of record JAAAWM010008187.1, read on the forward strand.
GGGGGGGGGGGGGGGGGGGGGGGGGGGGGGGGGGGGGGGGGGGGGGGGGGGGGGGGGGGGGGGGGGGGGGGGGGGGGGGGGGGGGGGGGGGGGGGGGGGGGGGGGGGGGGGGGGGGGGGGGGGGGGGGGGGGGGGGGGGGGGGGGGGGGGGGGGGGGGGGGGGGGGGGGGGGGGGGGGGGGGGGGGGGGGGGGGGGGGGGGGGGGGGGGGGGGGGGGGGGGGGGGGGGGGGGGGGGGGGGGGGGGGGGGGGGGGGGGGGGGGGGGGGGGGGGGGGGGGGGGGGGGGGGGGGGGGGGGGGGGGGGGGGGGGGGGGGGGGGGGGGGGGGGGGGGGGGGGGGGGGGGGGGGGGGGGGGGGGGGGGGGGGGGGGGGGGGGGGGGGGGGGGGGGGGGGGGGGGGGGGGGGGGGGGGGGGGGGGGGGGGGGGGGGGGGGGGGGGGGGGGGGGGGGGGGGGGGGGGGGGGGGGGGGGGGGGGGGGGGGGGGGGGGGGGGGGGGGGGGGGGGGGGGGGGGGGGGGGGGGGGGGGGGGGGGGGGGGGGGGGGGGGGGGGGGGGGGGGGGGGGGGGGGGGGGGGGGGGGGGGGGGGGGGGGGGGGGGGGGGGGGGGGGGGGGGGGGGGGGGGGGGGGGGGGGGGGGGGGGGGGGGGGGGGGGGGGGGGGGGGGGGGGGGGGGGGGGGGGGGGGGGGGGGGGGGGGGGGGGGGGGGGGGGGGGGGGGGGGGGGGGGGGGGGGGGGGGGGGGGGGGGGGGGGGGGGGGGGGGGGGGGGGGGGGGGGGGGGGGGGGGGGGGGGGGGGGGGGGGGGGGGGGGGGGGGGGGGGGGGGGGGGGGGGGGGGGGGGGGGGGGGGGGGGGGGGGGGGGGGGGGGGGGGGGGGGGGGGGGGGGGGGGGGGGGGGGGGGGGGGGGGGGGGGGGGGGGGGGGGGGGGGGGGGGGGGGGGGGGGGGGGGGGGGGGGGGGGGGGGGGGGGGGGGGGGGGGGGGGGGGGGGGGGGGGGGGGGGGGGGGGGGGGGGGGGGGGGGGGGGGGGGGGGGGGGGGGGGGGGGGGGGGGGGGGGGGGGGGGGGGGGGGGGGGGGGGGGGGGGGGGGGGGGGGGGGGGGGGGGGGGGGGGGGGGGGGGGGGGGGGGGGGGGGGGGGGGGGGGGGGGGGGGGGGGGGGGGGGGGGGGGGGGGGGGGGGGGGGGGGGGGGGGGGGGGGGGGGGGGGGGGGGGGGGGGGGGGGGGGGGGGGGGGGGGGGGGGGGGGGGGGGGGGGGGGGGGGGGGGGGGGGGGGGGGGGGGGGGGGGGGGGGGGGGGGGGGGGGGGGGGGGGGGGGGGGGGGGGGGGGGGGGGGGGGGGGGGGGGGGGGGGGGGGGGGGGGGGGGGGGGGGGGGGGGGGGGGGGGGGGGGGGGGGGGGGGGGGGGGGGGGGGGGGGGGGGGGGGGGGGGGGGGGGGGGGGGGGGGGGGGGGGGGGGGGGGGGGGGGGGGGGGGGGGGGGGGGGGGGGGGGGGGGGGGGGGGGGGGGGGGGGGGGGGGGGGGGGGGGGGGGGGGGGGGGGGGGGGGGGGGGGGGGGGGGGGGGGGGGGGGGGGGGGGGGGGGGGGGGGGGGGGGGGGGGGGGGGGGGGGGGGGGGGGGGGGGGGGGGGGGGGGGGGGGGGGGGGGGGGGGGGGGGGGGGGGGGGGGGGGGGGGGGGGGGGGGGGGGGGGGGGGGGGGGGGGGGGGGGGGGGGGGGGGGGGGGGGGGGGGGGGGGGGGGGGGGGGGGGGGGGGGGGGGGGGGGGGGGGGGGGGGGGGGGGGGGGGGGGGGGGGGGGGGGGGGGGGGGGGGGGGGGGGGGGGGGGGGGGGGGGGGGGGGGGGGGGGGGGGGGGGGGGGGGGGGGGGGGGGGGGGGGGGGGGGGGGGGGGGGGGGGGGGGGGGGGGGGGGGGGGGGGGGGGGGGGGGGGGGGGGGGGGGGGGGGGGGGGGGGGGGGGGGGGGGGGGGGGGGGGGGGGGGGGGGGGGGGGGGGGGGGGGGGGGGGGGGGGGGGGGGGGGGGGGGGGGGGGGGGGGGGGGGGGGGGGGGGGGGGGGGGGGGGGGGGGGGGGGGGGGGGGGGGGGGGGGGGGGGGGGGGGGGGGGGGGGGGGGGGGGGGGGGGGGGGGGGGGGGGGGGGGGGGGGGGGGGGGGGGGGGGGGGGGGGGGGGGGGGGGGGGGGGGGGGGGGGGGGGGGGGGGGGGGGGGGGGGGGGGGGGGGGGGGGGGGGGGGGGGGGGGGGGGGGGGGGGGGGGGGGGGGGGGGGGGGGGGGGGGGGGGGGGGGGGGGGGGGGGGGGGGGGGGGGGGGGGGGGGGGGGGGGGGGGGGGGGGGGGGGGGGGGGGGGGGGGGGGGGGGGGGGGGGGGGGGGGGGGGGGGGGGGGGGGGGGGGGGGGGGGGGGGGGGGGGGGGGGGGGGGGGGGGGGGGGGGGGGGGGGGGGGGGGGGGGGGGGGGGGGGGGGGGGGGGGGGGGGGGGGGGGGGGGGGGGGGGGGGGGGGGGGGGGGGGGGGGGGGGGGGGGGGGGGGGGGGGGGGGGGGGGGGGGGGGGGGGGGGGGGGGGGGGGGGGGGGGGGGGGGGGGGGGGGGGGGGGGGGGGGGGGGGGGGGGGGGGGGGGGGGGGGGGGGGGGGGGGGGGGGGGGGGGGGGGGGGGGGGGGGGGGGGGGGGGGGGGGGGGGGGGGGGGGGGGGGGGGGGGGGGGGGGGGGGGGGGGGGGGGGGGGGGGGGGGGGGGGGGGGGGGGGGGGGGGGGGGGGGGGGGGGGGGGGGGGGGGGGGGGGGGGGGGGGGGGGGGGGGGGGGGGGGGGGGGGGGGGGGGGGGGGGGGGGGGGGGGGGGGGGGGGGGGGGGGGGGGGGGGGGGGGGGGGGGGGGGGGGGGGGGGGGGGGGGGGGGGGGGGGGGGGGGGGGGGGGGGGGGGGGGGGGGGGGGGGGGGGGGGGGGGGGGGGGGGGGGGGGGGGGGGGGGGGGGGGGGGGGGGGGGGGGGGGGGGGGGGGGGGGGGGGGGGGGGGGGGGGGGGGGGGGGGGGGGGGGGGGGGGGGGGGGGGGGGGGGGGGGGGGGGGGGGGGGGGGGGGGGGGGGGGGGGGGGGGGGGGGGGGGGGGGGGGGGGGGGGGGGGGGGGGGGGGGGGGGGGGGGGGGGGGGGGGGGGGGGGGGGGGGGGGGGGGGGGGGGGGGGGGGGGGGGGGGGGGGGGGGGGGGGGGGGGGGGGGGGGGGGGGGGGGGGGGGGGGGGGGGGGGGGGGGGGGGGGGGGGGGGGGGGGGGGGGGGGGGGGGGGGGGGGGGGGGGGGGGGGGGGGGGGGGGGGGGGGGGGGGGGGGGGGGGGGGGGGGGGGGGGGGGGGGGGGGGGGGGGGGGGGGGGGGGGGGGGGGGGGGGGGGGGGGGGGGGGGGGGGGGGGGGGGGGGGGGGGGGGGGGGGGGGGGGGGGGGGGGGGGGGGGGGGGGGGGGGGGGGGGGGGGGGGGGGGGGGGGGGGGGGGGGGGGGGGGGGGGGGGGGGGGGGGGGGGGGGGGGGGGGGGGGGGGGGGGGGGGGGGCTTACTATATAAATCATATATTTGAATTATATCATGCCATCATGTTTACATACACAGCATCTATCTGAATTATGGCATGGCAACCCGTTTAATAAAGACATCATATAGTTATATCATCTCATCCTGTTTAGTGTTTACAGTCATCATATTTTGAATTATGTCATTCTATCCGGGAATTATATCATGCTATCATGTTTCCATAGGCGGCATGTATGTGAATTATGGCATGCCAACCTATTTAATAAACACATTATATAGCTATATCATGTCATCCTGTTTACATAGTCATCATATTTTGAACTATGTATTTCCATCTTTTTTAGTTAGCCATCATAATGTGAAATTGTGTCATGCTATCCTGTTTAGTTAGCATCATATATGTGAAATTGTGTCATGCTATCCTGTTTGGTTAGACAACATAAATGTGAATTATTTCATGCCCTCTTTTATTCCCCACTATCCATTGCACCTGTCTATCATACAATGTCTGTACATTCAATTACTTTCTTGTTTATCAGCCATTTGAATTGGAGAGGGAGATGGCAGTATCTAAGGGAGTAACAACACGGTCTTCAGAAAAGATAGTGCTACCAGTTGATGCATATAGAACCACGGTTGTACTTGCCCAAGAACCAGCCCCACCACACATAACCCAGATTCTCGCAGACTGTACCCCTACCCAGTTGGACAGAGAACCAGCTACACCCCTTCTAACCCCAACCCCAGCAGATAGTAACCCAGTTCCAGTTGACACAGCACCGTCTCCACCACAGAGCACCCAAACACGAGCAGTTAGTAAGGGAACTGCAGTGCCCAAAGCACGAGGACCACCACTCCGAATCCCAACTCAACGCTTAAAGGAGAAGAAGAATTGTTCTCAGGTCAGGTTCTGTAGCTATGGTTCATATTCCTTTGCTCTTGCATCACTGTATTTACTCAGACCAACTATTTTCAAATTTGA
>JAAAWM010008188.1:0-12422 GCA_036873465.1 Thinopyrum obtusiflorum
GTCAATATTGAACCATTGAAATGCAATGAGCACCAATTTATGCTCATGTGCGAATGCTTATGATAATTGATTCAGATATAATTTCAAGTTTAAGCATCGTTGTATGTGTATGGACATCTTTGTATCGCAGGGAAAATCTGAGTGGCCTATGTTTTGCCGGAGTGTTGATTCATTTCCGTTCCGGCAAATTTCAGGCGCTTGATATGTCCTATTTTAGCAAAGGTCATGCCGGATTTTTTCATGAATTTAAGCATGACTTGTGCTAGAATATGTAGGAAATATCGAGTGCCCCAGATTTGCTAGAAAGAGAATGAAACGACATTTTGAGTTGACTTTAAGTCTGTCAGGGCTACATACATGACAGTCAAAAAATCAGTGAGGGAGAGTCTCCACCATATATGAGAGAAGAAGAATGCCGACTGTTGTCGTGGGGGTCGCTTCTCCTTCTTCTCTTTGTGCTAGACCTTTGTAATGCACTAGGGGAAGGAGTAGCGACCATCATCGATGATCGAAAAATCGATGACGGAGTGTCCACCATATATGAGACAAGAAGAATGCCGACTGTTGTCGTGGGGGTCGCTTCTCCTTCTTTTCCTTGTGCTAGATATTTGTAATGCACTAGGGAAAGGAGGAGTAGCGACCATCACCGACGGTCGCAATATCAGAGAGGGAGTGCCCACCATATACGTGAGATAAGAGTTTAGGAAGGAAGACTCGACAGACCTAAAGTCAACCCGTTGCATATTGAGTAATAGTGATCTGTGTGTTGAGTTTCCTGGTAGTTGCGTTTGATCGATTTTCAATTAATGTTTCAACTATGAACATAGGAAATGTCTGACGACGAAAGGGAATTCGTTATGTGCGAATACTGCGAAGACGAGCGCGGCCTGTGCGACGGGCCTCACCTAGTTGGTGGTAGGCGCTTCAGCATCATGCTGGATGAGAACTTCCAAGTGGATACAGTAAGTCACAATGACAAGTCTTTTTTCGTAATTAAGCATGACTTCTGCTTCTTTTGCTTCAACCTATAATTTTAATTTTTTACAATTCTACTAGCGTATCCCCTGCCATGCAAGAATTTATGTCTTGGATAAGATTGGTTTCAGTACTATGGAAAGTATGGAGGTAAAGAGAGTTCACTTGAGGACCGAGCATGGTTATACTTTTGCCGTAAAATTATACAATGCAGACACCTACTCCTATTTTGAATGCAAAAATTGGAGATCACTATGCAAGGCTTATGCATTTGAGCCTAATATGCTTATCACCTTTGATATTCGTCCGAAAGATGAAATTGAAGGTAATATCGACATCTGGGTCGATGTGCAGACGCCTCCAGGGGGGGGGGGGGGGGGGGGGGGGGGGGGGGGGGGGGGGGGGGGGGGGGGGGGGGGGGGGGGGGGGGGGGGGGGGGGGGGGGGGGGGGGGGGGGGGGGGGGGGGGGGGGGGGGGGGGGGGGGGGGGGGGGGGGGGGGGGGGGGGGGGGGGGGGGGGGGGGGGGGGGGGGGGGGGGGGGGGGGGGGGGGGGGGGGGGGGGGGGGGGGGGGGGGGGGGGGGGGGGGGGGGGGGGGGGGGGGGGGGGGGGGGGGGGGGGGGGGGGGGGGGGGGGGGGGGGGGGGGGGGGGGGGGGGGGGGGGGGGGGGGGGGGGGGGGGGGGGGGGGGGGGGGGGGGGGGGGGGGGGGGGGGGGGGGGGGGGGGGGGGGGGGGGGGGGGGGGGGGGGGGGGGGGGGGGGGGGGGGGGGGGGGGGGGGGGGGGGGGGGGGGGGGGGGGGGGGGGGGGGGGGGGGGGGGGGGGGGGGGGGGGGGGGGGGGGGGGGGGGGGGGGGGGGGGGGGGGGGGGGGGGGGGGGGGGGGGGGGGGGGGGGGGGGGGGGGGGGGGGGGGGGGGGGGGGGGGGGGGGGGGGGGGGGGGGGGGGGGGGGGGGGGGGGGGGGGGGGGGGGGGGGGGGGGGGGGGGGGGGGGGGGGGGGGGGGGGGGGGGGGGGGGGGGGGGGGGGGGGGGGGGGGGGGGGGGGGGGGGGGGGGGGGGGGGGGGGGGGGGGGGGGGGGGGGGGGGGGGGGGGGGGGGGGGGGGGGGGGGGGGGGGGGGGGGGGGGGGGGGGGGGGGGGGGGGGGGGGGGGGGGGGGGGGGGGGGGGGGGGGGGGGGGGGGGGGGGGGGGGGGGGGGGGGGGGGGGGGGGGGGGGGGGGGGGGGGGGGGGGGGGGGGGGGGGGGGGGGGGGGGGGGGGGGGGGGGGGGGGGGGGGGGGGGGGGGGGGGGGGGGGGGGGGGGGGGGGGGGGGGGGGGGGGGGGGGGGGGGGGGGGGGGGGGGGGGGGGGGGGGGGGGGGGGGGGGGGGGGGGGGGGGGGGGGGGGGGGGGGGGGGGGGGGGGGGGGGGGGGGGGGGGGGGGGGGGGGGGGGGGGGGGGGGGGGGGGGGGGGGGGGGGGGGGGGGGGGGGGGGGGGGGGGGGGGGGGGGGGGGGGGGGGGGGGGGGGGGGGGGGGGGGGGGGGGGGGGGGGGGGGGGGGGGGGGGGGGGGGGGGGGGGGGGGGGGGGGGGGGGGGGGGGGGGGGGGGGGGGGGGGGGGGGGGGGGGGGGGGGGGGGGGGGGGGGGGGGGGGGGGGGGGGGGGGGGGGGGGGGGGGGGGGGGGGGGGGGGGGGGGGGGGGGGGGGGGGGGGGGGGGGGGGGGGGGGGGGGGGGGGGGGGGGGGGGGGGGGGGGGGGGGGGGGGGGGGGGGGGGGGGGGGGGGGGGGGGGGGGGGGGGGGGGGGGGGGGGGGGGGGGGGGGGGGGGGGGGGGGGGGGGGGGGGGGGGGGGGGGGGGGGGGGGGGGGGGGGGGGGGGGGGGGGGGGGGGGGGGGGGGGGGGGGGGGGGGGGGGGGGGGGGGGGGGGGGGGGGGGGGGGGGGGGGGGGGGGGGGGGGGGGGGGGGGGGGGGGGGGGGGGGGGGGGGGGGGGGGGGGGGGGGGGGGGGGGGGGGGGGGGGGGGGGGGGGGGGGGGGGGGGGGGGGGGGGGGGGGGGGGGGGGGGGGGGGGGGGGGGGGGGGGGGGGGGGGGGGGGGGGGGGGGGGGGGGGGGGGGGGGGGGGGGGGGGGGGGGGGGGGGGGGGGGGGGGGGGGGGGGGGGGGGGGGGGGGGGGGGGGGGGGGGGGGGGGGGGGGGGGGGGGGGGGGGGGGATCTATTTAGGAAAGATGGTAAGATTTTTACTATTTGTCCTCAGTGCATCTTTTGCATACATTATTTTTAAGCTAAACTTCATTGCTAAGTATGTTACTACGATGTTCTTCAACAGGGACTCCCGATGAATGTTGTGCCTTGTTGGATCGAGCCTAAAGGTCGCATGACAATGGTTAGCTTACGGCCAAGATATCCTGCATTGCACATGAGTGCATTCATGATTTCTCAAAGCGAGCAAGTCTTAATAGTCAAAGACTAAAGCAAAATTGTGAAGGATCACAGCAGAGAAGTACTAGGGGGCAGCAATCAGAAGCACAGCCCACAATTAGGAGACAGGTTCATCTGCATTCTCCAATATGATGAAGCAGGAGTGCTACACATGTTTTATGCTATTTTACCTGTGAGAGAGCAGCAGGAGTGATTAGCTAGCTAGAATGAGTTTGAAGATGATGATGTGCTACACTATGACTATGATGATTAAATAGCTAGTGTTGGTGGTAATGACTATGATGATTATTATTAGCTAGTGTTGGTGGTGATTAGATAGCTACACTATGACTATGATGATTAAATAGTATTGGTGGTGATGACTATGATGATTATTATCTAGTGTTGTTGGTGATGATATGATGCAAGAGTTTTTATATTAATATGATGATGATGTTGATCATGATTATCATGATGATTTGTTATTATGATCATGATTAGTTATTATATCATTGATGGAAGGAACGCGGATTAGATTCATGTGGATGGATCAAAAGTGACCAAAAGTCATCCTAATTCAACTTTTGATTCATCCAAATGAATCTAATCAATGTTTCTTCCTCACAATGATATATTAATTCATCATGGACATAATGATATAACAACCTCTTAATTGGTACTGTATCAAAATTTGTATAACGGCGTATAAATACACTAAAAAAAGAAAAACAGAATATTAGTAGTGCTGGACAGGAAGCACGCTACTACTAGTTAGATTAGCAGTAGCGCTGGAAACAGTACACGCTACGGTTATATGTCTTAGCAGTAGCGTGTGTTACACGCGCTACTGCTAAGGAATAGCTGTAGCGCCTTACTAGTAGCGCATTGCCCCGCGCTACTAGTAGTCATTAAACCCGCGCTACTACTAGGCTTTTCCCTAGTAGTGTCATCACCCATGGGTAAACTTATGACCGAAGTCATTCTACACACTTCGTTTTTACAAAGCTTTTTGCCAATAAATGCCCACGATTTGCCCCTCTTCTAGCCGACGCGTGGCCAAACTAGCCGGGCGGAAAGCTTGCGTGATAAACTGCGCGGTAGCGCAGGAACAGGCTCACCGATGATACATTTGGCGCCTCTTCGAGCCCACGCGTGGTCAAACAAAACGCGTGCGGTGCGGTGTTGTCAAGCGTGCACTGGAATCCTCCGCTATGAACGCGGTGACAAGACATGACGATTACAGGCCGGCCGGCCCCATTTATTACAGCGGCCATTTAACCCTTGTGTCTCTTCAACCTTCTGATCGAGCCCCACCATTGCAAGAAGCACACCCACCACGACAAATTCTTAGAGGGTATCATGCGCGGCTCCAATGGCGCTCCGAGCGGCTGCCGACGATGAGCAGCAGTTCACCATGCATGCCGTGGTGGACACCCATAGAAGGTTCACAGAGCTCTCGGTGGTGTACACCAACAACCCGTTCTGGGTGGAGCACTCCATCCACATCATGGAGCTGTTGCTTACCGAGGAGAAGTACAAGGTGGTCGGGTTCGACCTCGAGTACACCCGCGCTCATGCCGGGTCTCGTCCCAAGGTCGCCGTCGCCCAGATGTGCGTGCACAACCACGTCCTTGTTTACCACTACTGCCTGGCCACAAGGCCTTGCGAGCGTTTTGCCAGGTTTGTCAACAGCCCCCACTACATGTTCGCTACGGAGGACATCACCAATGATGTAAAGGTGCTCAAGAATTCGGGCATCGCCTGCCAAAATCTTGTCGATATCTAGGACCAATACAAGATCTGGGGCAGCAAGGAGCATGAGAAGGACTCACTGGTTCACCTCGCCGAGGCCATCATCGACCCCTACTACAGAGACATGAAGGATTCCTATAACAAGGACAAGCATGCGTGGCACTCGGCCTGGATGGTGAAACTCAACAAAGCTCACGTCGTGTACGCGGCCAAGGAGGTGTACACGAGCTACGAGATGTACAGGTGGATCGTTGACATGAGGAAGTGCCTCCTTCCCCAAAACGGCCAGGGATCCAGCCGAAAGCAGAGCAATGGCAAGCGTCATCGCAACAATAAGTAGATGATTAGATCCTCGTTTCTCCTAGTTTAGTATGCATGTAATTGCTTACTTTGGTGTGTGGAAATGTTATGTGTGTAGTCACTTGTGTAATTGTATGCTTAATTTGGTTTTGCAATGCTGTCTTTTTAAGTATATATGTTGATGCTCTGTAGACAGAGCAAATCACATCGCACACGGACTAAACAATGGAACCCGTCGGTGATGATTTCATCAATCACTGACAATTGTATACCAGCAATCGTTTGCTCACAACACACACGACTTGGTAATAGGAATCGTCTGTGTTGTTATCGGTCTTCCCACATGTTTCCGATTACATACCTGTTTGCCGCGTATGACACACATCTTGTTAAGTTGAACCGTTTCTGTTCTCTTGGCTCAACGCAAATAGTTCATCTGATTGAACTGTATGCCGTATATCGCACACACCTTCATCTGGCTGCCCATTTCCGTTATTCCGCCTCATCACAAACAGTTTATCCGAGTGAACTGTATGCCGTATATCGCACACGCCTTCATCTAGCTGCCCGTTTCTTTTGTTCTGCCTCATCGCAAACAGTTCATTGAACTGAACCGTATGCCCCTCATCGCACACGCAACTAAAATCTGAACCGTGTTTGATGTATCCTTCATCGCAAATGTTCTGCATCTTTTTTTATGGTTATTTTACATCACCGTTTGTGATTAATGCATCGCACACAGTTTCGTCAAAGGGTCTCTGATCGTAGTGTCGCGTTAGCAGCATCCTGCAGTAGTGAATACCTAGTGCATCGGGTCCAATGAAAATCTTTTGTGACAACACTGAAGCAATTGCCTTGGCGAAGGAATCCAGGTTTCACAAGAGAACCAAACATATCAAGAGGCCTTTCAACTCCATTCGTGAAAAGGTCAAGGATGGAGACATAGAGATATGCAAAATACATACGGATCTGAATGTAGCAGACCCATTGACTAAACCTCTTCCGTGAGCAAAACATGATCAGCACCAAGACTCCATGGGTGTTAGATTCATTACTATGTAATCTAGATTATTGACTCTAGTGCCAGTGGGAGACTGAAGGAAATATGCCCTAGAGGCAATAATAAAGTTGTTATTTTATATTTCCTTATTCATGATAAAGGCTTATTATTCATGCTAGAATTGTATTGATTAGAAACTTAAATACATGTGTGAATACATAAACAAATACCGTTGAAAGATCGAGGATGTTGCCTAGAGGGGGGTGAATAGGTGCTTTAAAATAATTATGGTTTAGGCTTGAACAAATGCGGAATAACCCTAGCGGTTAATTTGTCAAGCACAAAACCTACAACAACTAGGCTCACCTATGCGCACCAACAACTTATGCTAAGCAAGATAGACAACTATGTGATAGCAAGATATATAACATTAAACACTATGGCTATCACAAAGTAAAGTGCATAAGTAAAGGGCTCGGGTAAGAGATAACCGAGGCATGCGGAGATGATGATGTATCCTGAAGTTCACAGGCTTGCGGATGCTAATCTCCGTTTAGAGCGGTGTGGAGGCATAATGCTCCCCAAGAAGCCACTAGGGCCACCGTAATCTCCTCACACCCTCGCACAATGCAAGATGTCGTGATTCCACTAAGGGACCCTTGAGGGCGGTCACCGAACCCATACAAATGGCAACCCTTGGGGGCGGTCACCGAACCCGTACACTTTGGCAACCCTTGGGGGCGGTCACCGGTACCCGTCAAATTGCTCGGGGCGATCTCCACAGCCTAATTGGAGACCCCGACGTTTGCCCGAAGCTTTACACCACAATGATTGAGCTCCGAACACCACCAACCGTCTAGGGCGCCCAAGCACCCAAGAGGAACAAGCTCTAGGGTACCAAGCACCCAAGAGTAATAAGCTTCTCAACTTGTAACTTCCATGTATCACTGTGGAGAACTCAAACCGATGCAACTAATGCAATGGCAAGGGCACACGGAGTGCCCAAGTCCCTCACTTTCAAATCCCACCAAAGCAATGAAAGCTATGGAGGAAAAAGAGAGGAAGAACAAGAAGGAGAACACCAAGAACTCAAAGATCTAGATCCAAGGGGTTCCCCTCACATAGAGGAGGAAATGATTGGTGGAAATGTGGATCTAGATCTCCTCTCTCTTTTCCCCCAAAAACTAGCAAGAATCCATGGAGGGATTGAGAGATAGCAAGCTCGAAGAAGGTCAACAATGGGGGAAGAACACGAGCTAAAGACATAAGGTTCAATGGGAAAGAAGACCCCCTTTTATAGGACCTCCCAAATCCAACTGTTATGTGCTCAGGTCGTGCACAAGCGGTACTACCGCTTAGCATGGTCAAAACAGCCCAACGAGAGAGAAAAACACGAGCTGTAGTTCTGCCAGAGAGGTAGTACTGCTTACCGCTTATAAGAGGTACTACCGCTCGGGTGAAGCGGTAGTACCACTCACCGCTTATAAGAGGTACTACCGCTCGGGTGGAGAGGTAGTACCGCTTACCGCTTATAAGTGGTACTACTGCTCTACTACCGCGAAACCCGACACGAAAAAATGCATCCCCAGAAGCAGCAGTACTACGCGTGGCACAGGGCCGTGGTACTGCCGCTTACAAGCGGTACTACCGCTCTAGAGAGCAGTACTACCACTTGAGGCTTTCAGGAACACAACAGAGAAAACAAAGGATGCAACCTATCAAGGGCAAACCTTTGCCTTGCACATAGTCCACTTGAACTAGATGATGACGATCTTGACTCCCTCAAGTTGGACCACCTTTCTTGATTGCGTTGGCTCGATGAAGACTAGTTGATTGCTCCCCCATACTCCACTATGGGTGAGCCACTCTTTGGTACATCTTTACAAGTCCATTGACACCACAATGGAAGGCAAGCTTCAAGGATGATCTTTTCGTGATGCTCCACTTGAACTTGCACACCGCAATCTTGATGACGATCACCACTTGATGTCATCCTCCATGTGTTGTATGAGATCTTCCTCTTGATACAAACCCATGGAAACAAACCATACCATGGGATCACTTGATCCCTCTCAATACATCTTGTATGCTTTGTGTGTTGATCAACTTGATTCACTCTTGACTTAGTCTTGATCAACCTTGTATCGTGTCTTCTACATGACCATTCTTTGGATAATTCCTTGAATAGCACATTGGTCAACATATAAACTCCTTGAAACCAACAAATGGACTTCAAGAAATTCCTATGGACAAATACTTCAAATATAACTCAAGACAACCATTAGTCCATAGAGATTTTCATCAATTACCAAAACCAAACATGGGGGTACCGCATGTTCTTTCAACCGTGTCCCTAGTAAGCCTCTACTAGACTAGCTCGTTGATCAAAGATGGTTAAGGTTCCTAACCATAGACATGTGTTGTCATTTTATAACGGGATCACATCATTAGGAGAATGATGTGATGGACAAGACCCATCTGTTGGGGGGGGGGGGGGGGGGGGGGGGGGGGGGGGGGGGGGGGGGGGGGGGGGGGGGGGGGGGGGGGGGGGGGGGGGGGGGGGGGGGGGGGGGGGGGGGGGGGGGGGGGGGGGGGGGGGGGGGGGGGGGGGGGGGGGGGGGGGGGGGGGGGGGGGGGGGGGGGGGGGGGGGGGGGGGGGGGGGGGGGGGGGGGGGGGGGGGGGGGGGGGGGGGGGGGGGGGGGGGGGGGGGGGGGGGGGGGGGGGGGGGGGGGGGGGGGGGGGGGGGGGGGGGGGGGGTAAGCCTTGCAAGCAATGTGACTAATGAGTTAGTTGTGGGATGATGCATTACAAAATGAGTAAAGAGACTTGCCGGTAACGAGATTGAACTAGGTATGGTGATACCGACGATCGAATCTCGGGCAAGTAGCATACCGATGACAAAGGGAACAACGTATGTTGTTATGCGGTTTGACCGATAAAGATCTTTGTAGAATATGTAGGAGCCAATATGAGCATCCAGGTTCCGCTATTGGTTATTGATCGGAGATATGTCTCTGTCATGTCTACATAGTTCTCGAACCCGTAGGGTCCGCACGCTTAACGTTCGATGATGATTCGTATTATGAGTTTATGTGATTTGATGTACCGAAGGTTGTTTGGAGTCCCAGATGAGATCACGGACATGACGAGGAGTATCAACATGGTCGAGACATAAAGATTGATATATTGGAAGGTTATATTCGAACACCGGAATGGTTCCGAAGTGTATCGGGTATTTTCTGGAGTACCGGGGGGTTACCGGAACCCCCCGGGGGGTTAATGGTCCTTCATGGGCCCTAGTGGAAGAGAGGAGGCAACAGCCAGGTGGAGGCACGCGCCTCCCAAGCCCAAACCAAATTGGACTAGGGGTTGGGGGGCGGCCCCCTTTCCTTTCCCCCTTCTCCTTGTAGGAATAGGAAAGGGGGGGGCGAATCGGGGGGGGGGGGGGGGGGGGGGGGGGGGGGGGGGGGGGGGGGGGGGGGGGGGGGGGGGGGGGGGGGGGGGGGGGGGGGGGGGGGGGGGGGGGGGGGGGGGGGGGGGGGGGGGGGGGGGGGGGGGGGGGGGGGGGGGGGGGGGGGGGGGGGGGGGGGGGGGGGGGGGGGGGGGGGGGGGGGGGGGGGGGGGGGGGGGGGGGGGGGGGGGGGGGGGGGGGGGGGGGGGGGGGGGGGGGGGGGGGGGGGGGGGGGGGGGGGGGGGGGGGGGGGGGGGGGGGGGGGGGGGGGGGGGGGGGGGGGGGGGGGGGGGGGGGGGGGGGGGGGGGGGGGGGGGGGGGGGGGGGGGGGGGGGGGGGGGGGGGGGGGGGGGGGGGGGGGGGGGGGGGGGGGGGGGGGGGGGGGGGGGGGGGGGGGGGGGGGGGGGGGGGGGGGGGGGGGGGGGGGGGGGGGGGGGGGGGGGGGGGGGGGGGGGGGGGGGGGGGGGGGGGGGGGGGGGGGGGGGGGGGGGGGGGGGGGGGGGGGGGGGGGGGGGGGGGGGGGGGGGGGGGGGGGGGGGGGGGGGGGGGGGGGGGGGGGGGGGGGGGGGGGGGGGGGGGGGGGGGGGGGGGGGGGGGGGGGGGGGGGGGGGGGGGGGGGGGGGGGGGGGGGGGGGGGGGGGGGGGGGGGGGGGGGGGGGGGGGGGGGGGGGGGGGGGGGGGGGGGGGGGGGGGGGGGGGGGGGGGGGGGGGGGGGGGGGGGGGGGGGGGGGGGGGGGGGGGGGGGGGGGGGGGGGGGGGGGGGGGGGGGGGGGGGGGGGGGGGGGGGGGGGGGGGGGGGGGGGGGGGGGGGGGGGGGGGGGGGGGGGGGGGGGGGGGGGGGGGGGGGGGGGGGGGGGGGGGGGGGGGGGGGGGGGGGGGTCGGTTTGCCCCCCCCCTTTCCTATTCCAACAAGGAGAAGGGGGAAGGAGGAGGTGGAGAGAAGGAAGGAGAGGCGGGCGCCACCCCTTCCCCTTGTCCAATTCGGACTAGGGCAAGGGGGACCGTGCCACCTCCCTGCTACCCTCTCTTTTCTCCACTAAGGCCCATGAGGCCCAATAGCTTCCCCCCCAGGGGAGGGGGGGTCCGGTAACCCCCGGTACTCCGGTTTTATCCCAAACTTATCCGGTACACTTCCGGTGTCCGAATATAGTCGTCCAATATATCAATCTTTATGTGTCGACCATTTCGAGACTCCTCGTCATGTCCGTGATCTTATTTGGGACTCCGAACAATCTTCGGTACATCATATCACATAAACTCATAATACCAATCCTCATCGAACGTTAAGCGTGCGGACCCTACGAGTTCGAGAACTATGTAGACATGACCGAGACACGTCTCCGGTCAATAACCAATAGCAGAACCTGGATGCTCATATTGGTTCCTACATATTCTACAAAGATCTTTATCGGTCAAACCGCATACCAACATACGTTGTTCCCTTTGTCATTGGTATGTTACTTGCCCGAGATTTGATCATCGGTATCATCATACCTAGTTCAATCTCGTTATCAGCAATTCTCTTTACTCGTTCCGTAATACTTCATCCCACAATGAACTCATTAGTCACAATGCTTGCAAGACTTATAGTGATGAGTATTACCGAGTGGGCCTAGGGATACCTCTCGGAAACACGGAGTGACAAATCCTAATCTTGACCTATGCCAACCCAACAAACACCTTCGGAGACACCTGTAGAGCACCTTTATAATCACCCATTTACGTTGTGATGTTTGGTAGCACACAAAGTGTTCCTCCAGTATTCGGGAGTTGCATAATCTCATAGTCTGAGGAACTTGTATGAGTCATGAAGAAAGAAGTAGGAATGAAACTAACACGATCATAATACTAAGCTAACGGATGGGTCATGTCCATCACATCATTCTCCTAATGATGTGATCTCGTTTATCATATGACAACACATGTCTATGGTTAGGAAACATAACCATCTTTGATTAAAAGCTAGTCAAGTAGAGGCATACTAGGGACTATAAGTTTTGTCTACGTATTCACACATGTACTAAGGTTCCAGTTAATACAATTCTAGCATGAATAATAAACATTTATCATGAATTAAGGAAATAAATAATAACTTTATTATTGCCTCTAGGGCATATTTCCTTTAGTCTCCCACTTGCACTACAGTCAATTATCTAGACTACATAGTAACGATACTAACACCCATGGAGCTTTGGTGTTGTTCATGTTTTGCTCATGGAAGAGGCTTAGTCAACAGGTCTGCAACATTTAGATTCGTGTGTATCTTGCAAATCTCTATGTCCCCTTCCGACACTTGATGATCGAAGGAAAGTTTGATCAGCAGGATGGCGTGGTAACGGTGATGTTGAAGTTACCGGTGCAGGGCTTTGCCTAAGCACTATGACGATATGACCGAGGTGGAAATCTGTGGAGGGGGCACCGCACACGGCTAAACAATCAACTTGTGTGTTCTAGGGTGCCCCCTGCCCCCGTATATAAAGGAGGGAGGGAGGAGGAGGCCGACCAGGGGAGGAGGCGCGTCAAGGGGGGACACTCCTACTCCAATTCGGTTTGCCCC
>JAAAWM010008189.1:0-12422 GCA_036873465.1 Thinopyrum obtusiflorum
GGGCCCTTGCCGGCAAGGCATTCTGGCAGGGTTTCTTCTGGCCCACTGCCCTCCAGGATGCAAGGCACTAGTAACCAAGTGTGAAGCGTGTCAGTTCCATACAAAGAAGCTTCATCAACCAGCTCAAGCACTTCAAACAATTCCTCTTTCCTGGCCATTCTCGGTCTTCCCCCACGCTGTCGGGGGCTTTGAGTACTTGTACGTTGCGATCGACAAGTTCACAAAGTGGCCAGAGGTGGAAGCAGTGAGGAAGGTGACAGCATAGTCAGCCGTCAAGTTCTTCAAGGGGCTAGTGTGCCGTTTTGGTGTGCCAACCAGAGTCATCACCGACAACGGCACGCAGTTCACAAGCCACACCTTCATGCAATACATCCAAGACCTCGGCAGCAGGGTCTGTTTCGCTTCCGTGGCACACCCACGGAGCAACGGCCAGGTGGGGAGGGCACATGCTGAAGTATTGCGAGGCCTGAGGACAAAGACTTTTGACAGGCTGCACAAGAGCGGAAGGCGCTGGATTGATGAGTTGCCGGTGGTTCTTTGGTCGATCAGAACGACATCAAATTGAGCCACCGGCCAGACACCCTTTGCCCTGGTATACGGGGCAGAATCAGTTCTCCCCACGAAACTCATATACATGTCACCTTGAGTGCTCACTTACGACGAGCTTGAGCAAGAGCAATTGCGGCAAGATGACGCAACGCTCCTTGAGGAAGATTGTCTTCGGGCAGCAGTGAGAGCAGCACGCTACCAGCAAGCCTTGCGCCGCTACCATAGCTGCAAGGTTCATGCCCAAAGCTTTGAGGAAGGCGACCTTGTTCTTCGGCGCGTTCAGTCGGCCAATAATTCTAACAAGTTAACGCCGAAGTGGGAAGTCCCTTATCGGGTAATACGAGTCACCAGGCCTGGCACAGTCCGCCTGGAGACCGAAGATGCTATTCCAGTGAGCAACTCCTGGAACATTGAACATCTTCACAAGTTTTACCCATAAGGTGTGGTTGCCGGGCCCCCCGGCAAACCACCTTTTGTACAAGCCTTGCCGGCAAGGCATGTAACCCTCTGTACAAAGCCAGGCGCAGACCCTGAGCATAAATAAATGAAGCGCTGGCGCCCTAAGTTTTAGCATGCATGCTAGGTTAAGTCTCTCCCTCGGTTAGGGTTGATAGTGCATAGCGGCGACTTACCCCTAGCCTGGAGGGCGAGTATGCGTCTTTCTGTCTTCTTTGGTTCGCAGGGCACATGGACACTTCTGCTGAGCCGCTTGGGAGAAAGAGAACGAACCGGCGCTCCGGCCCCGGCAAGCCAAGACTGTCGGGGGCTGAAGACACAAGGATCTAACCACGGCAAGCCAAAGTTGCCGGGGGCTGCGGATTCAGATAAGTCCTTCATCCCCTGTTGTGCATTTTCGTATGGAACTGGGACAAATGAAACCTCGTTTTGCTCCAAGACCACCGTGCTCCCCCTTCTTCTTGTACCCAAGTCCCTGGGACAGAACCGGGTCGTAGACGCGGTGGCAAGGAAATAAACGAAGGGCCTAACTCTACTTCGCCCCTGCCTCCGCCAAAAGCGTGATAATGGTCGACTGAAGTCAGGGGACGGCAAGGCCTGTTGCCGGGCGACAATGTTTATCTTAAAAATAACAAGGATTCATTCCTTGGCATGGGCCTCGCTCACGCACAA
Organism: Thinopyrum obtusiflorum; assembly: GCA_036873465.1. Classification (NCBI taxonomy): domain Eukaryota; kingdom Viridiplantae; phylum Streptophyta; class Magnoliopsida; order Poales; family Poaceae; genus Thinopyrum; species Thinopyrum obtusiflorum. The sequence continues at coordinate 1,678 of JAAAWM010008189.1, forward strand.
AGAACCCGGCAAGCACCCTTTTTCATTAAAAACATCCCATACAGGTACAGTTCATACGGAATTAAAAACATGAGCAAGGGGATTACAAGTCTTAAAATTAACAAGTGCCCACAGGCTTACAAACTAAAAAGAGATAAGATGCCCGTAATCCCTTTCTTGTCCCTCTCCTCAGAAAGCGGAACAAGGTGGCGGGAGGGCAAAAAGAGTGCCTAGGCAAGGTACGAGGAGCAGAAGGCACCAAGAGAACATCTTGGTGCCAGGAAAGGAGCTGGAAGACGAGGCAGCGGGCCGGCAATACGCGACGAAGGCATCGGTGCCCGCGTACTCCGACTTGACAGCCGCCACCCGCCTTCTTCGCCTTCTCCGGCCCTCCTACGCCAGCCGCCCAAGGAGACGACGGGGAGTGCCCCAATGGAGAGCTTGACGAGGAAGGCCCTCGGCAGGGCACGTGGCCGAGGGAGGGGCGGCGCGGTCAGTCGGAGTCGGGGTTGGCATCCCGCCGCTCGACTCCCTCGTCGTCGCTGTCGCTGTCCTCCTTGTCACTCCCGCTCAAGGAGGAATCTTCATCGTCGGAGGAGCTCTCCACGCAGCACTTTAGGCGAGTTCCAAGATCTCCAAAGACCTTGACGGAGAGCAGGCCGCCCTCCATTAACTTGAAGTAGAGGACGAGCCCCGCCATCAGGCTGTGGACGCGAGCAAACGTCTTCCATCCGCGACGGAGGTACATGACGTGAGGAGCGGGGAAGTCGACGTCGACCCGCGTGCCACCGTTCCCGCAGCCCCTCATGTGCAGCCTAAGGGTCTGGGGCGGATGGAGCTCCATCTCCTGAGCAAATGGGGTGGGGAGGCAGAGACGATGATGCAGTGGCCGGCGCAGCCTGATGAAGAACTCGTGGGGCTGGTCCCCGACGTGGCCCTCCATCGCGGAAGGCATCGATGGCGGAGGCACGGCCATTGTGCCGCCTCGTCCCCCTCTTCCCTGAGCGCCACGACGACCTTGGCCTCGCCCCCTCCCCCTTCCTCTCATAGCCGGCTCTGCCGCCATGGGCTCTTGGCAAGGGGGAACGCGCTGTCGAGCTGCGACCCTCGCCGCCAGCGTCGAAGGGCCAGCACCCCCTCTCGCCATGGCTGGTGGAAGAAAGGAGCGGAGGTGGAAGAGGATGGATGCTGAGAGAATGTGGGATGACATCCCCCTCCTTATAAAGGGGCGGGGTCGAGGCTCGGCCGCCCCACTCAACCAATCCAGCCACCGGAGGCGCAGGGAATCAGGACCGACCCGCTGCCCCAATTAGCGACGGCCCGGTTTCCTGCCTCCACCGCCTGCCACCTGCATGGGGGACGCATGGCGAGCGAGCAGGATCGAGGGGACGGGTGAGGCGACCGTTCCCCACCCCGTGATCCTGGGGCGTGGGCGCCTTGAAAACCGCGACCCGAGTTGTCAGAGTAATTGGCGACGGGTACCCCGAAGACGGCAAGACAATAATTCAAGACATCGGGGCTAGCAAAGCCCCTCAGTCCGACTGCCCGGCCGCTCCTGCCGGCTCCCCGTCCGACTGCTCTGCCCGGCCGGCTGCCGGCTGCCGACTACGCCGACCAGCCGGCTGCCGACTGCGCCAACCAGCCGGCTGTCGACTGCAGCCCAACCCGCCACCGACAAGACACCGACGAGACGGCTGTACCCGAGCACTATTCACGTGTCACCCCAGCCATCATGTATAGTGTCACTTGTCCCCTGGCACTATTTATGAAGTGACCCAGGGGACAAGCATGACACCCCACCATGCCTTGCCCATGCCACCACTTAGCTTAGATAGTAAGCTAGCCACACTATATATATGAGCATTCATCCATCCATCCAGGGGAGGCTCACAGCCACGAGCGCCACTATGGCCTCTTGGCCATTCACCCACACTCTCACGCATGCATGCTAGCTAGCAAGATAGCTAGCTAGCACACACACACCCATTCATCCATCCACCCACGGCCAAGCACACACTTGTGCCCATATGCATATACGAGGCCAGATGCCTATGGCACTGACCTCAGATACAGCTCCAGGAGCACTCTGTACCAGATATACCAGATATACTCAGACATGCAGGAGTAGGGGTATTATCTCTCCGGAGAGCCCCGAACCTGGGTAAACTATCGCGTGCTACTCGCATACCCGCTCCCGGGCCTACCAGCAGCAGTCTTGCCCTCACACGAAGCCACCTTGTGGCATCTGTCGTCTTGCAACCCCCGTGAGAATACCACGACAGTTGGTGCCCACCGTGGGGCGGTACTATGCTACCGCGCTGCTGCTGGTTTCGCAGTCCGGGCGGGACCATCTTCATCATCACTGCGGCATCGCCGTCGTCTCTCCGGTAGCGCTCGGGGGCCCGACATCGAGGCGCCCTCGGAGCGGCCGCGAGGGGCGGCACGTCCTCGCCGTCGGCCTCTTCGTCTTCACCACCACGGTGTCACGCCGTCTCTCCGATAGCGGTCGGGGGCTCGACATCGACATGCCCCCGGAATGGCCGTGAGGGACGGCGCGTCCTCGCCGTCGGCCTTGCCTTCTTCACCACTACCGTAACGCCGGCCGTCCGTCCACGCGCGCGTCACGCGCGGGGCCTCGCTTCGGTCGGGCATGTTTGTCCATGCGCCGCTCGCGTCTGCTTTCCTCCGCGCAGCGCCTTGCTCCGGCCGACACGCGCGTTCGCTCCTCCACATACCATCTTTGCAAGCTAGCTAGATGCAAGTCAACAATGGTCAAATCATTAGCCATACCATAGCCATACACTATACGCATCCCAGATGCAAGCTAGATACGCCCAATACAAAAAAACTAGACCAATAGCCCAATACAAAAAAACTAGACCAATAGGGGGAAGAAGCCCCTACTGATATTTAATAAAGAAGGAGATGTGAGACCTGTGTAAGAACCGAGGTTCGAACACACGCTGGCTGGGAGGAAGCACTACCCCCTGAGCACTGAGCTGAGAGCTCATCCACCGTCCAATACACCGTCCATACACTACTCAAACAACGGATTTCTTGTTAGCGCCTATACTGCACCATGCCTCGTGCATCTCCAGCCGCGCTGCGTTGACCCAGCCGGACTGCCCGACGCCTCTGCTTCTGTGGCCGCGCGTCCGCGCGGGCCTTCTCCTCCACAGCTGACGCGGCCTCTAGTGGTGCATACGCCCGCGTGCTGCTGTTTCCCGCACATGTCTCACCCCCGCACGCCGGCGCTGCTCAGCCCGCGCTGCTGCCGGCTGGGGCTCTGCCTGTGCCGCTCCGGCCCCTGGCTGTCGGCCCGTCCGCGAGCCGCCTGCTGTGGCCGCTTGCCCAGCACCTTCGCCCCCGCGCCGGCTGCCCCGCACCCGGCCGCCGGATGCAACGGCCTGTGACCTGGCCGCGCCCAGCCTCTCCGGGCTCGTGCCGACTGCCCCGCCTAGCGTTCCGGTGGCTGGAGCCCCGCCTTCACCTCGTCCCGGCTCTCCCCATCGTCCGGATGCTGCTTCGCAGGGCCCGTGCGCCGGCTCCGCCCCCCTCGCCACCTTGACCATCTGGGCCCCTCGCCGGCTGGTCGCACCAGCAGGCCCTCCGCGTCCCGACGGGGGGGGGGGGGGGGGGGGGGGGGGGGGGGGGGGGGGGGGGGGGGGGGGGGGGGGGGGGGGGGGGGGGGGGGGGGGGGGGGGGGGGGGGGGGGGGGGGGGGGGGGGGGGGGGGGGGGGGGGGGGGGGGGGGGGGGGGGGGGACCCGCTCTTTGCACAACCTCGCGCCCGCCAACCATAGAAGGGATCCCAGTGACCCCATAGGTGTCGTTTCCACCGACAATGGCAACGGTCAGGCGTTCACTCTGTAGTCTTAAAGATCATTTATACCTCTTTATTATTGGCGTTACCAGTAATTTCTCACATGTACATTGAACCCTTTGTAACGTGGGCTGGCTGGGGTCCTGGCGCACTCTATATAAGCCACCCCCCTCCACTGGCACAAGGGTTCGCACCCCCTGTAACTTAACGCATAATCCAGTCGACCAAGCCTCCGGGCATCGAGACGTAGGGCTATTACTTCCTCCGCGAAGGGCCCGAACTCATAAATCTTGCATGCACAACCTCATCGTAGCTAGGATCTTGCCTCCTCCTACGTACCCCCTATTCTACTGTCAGACTTACTCCCACGACACTCACTTAATGCATAAAAATGTCCAAACGAACCCCAAAAAATCACAAAAATTGACACAACACTCCTGTTGTTCTATGTTGACATGATAAAAATTTTGAAAGCAATAAGAGGCAATGGATATCGTTTCATCCCCAAAGGTGGGACGTTCCCTCGCGAAACCATCATGCTTGTTGTGAGAAGCATATACCGAAACCTGCCCCAAATGGGACAAAAAAATTACCACGACATGTTGATGCCTCTCCATGATAGCATGCCAAGTTTCATGAATTTCAGAGGAGTTTTGGATTTACTAGAATTTAAAAACCAGGTATCTCAATGTTTGCGGCGGAGTGACGGTGGCAGGGTGTTTGACATTCATTCTCATTTCTTGCATGGGACCTAAGCATGCACCCAAGGACAAAGATTTGATTTTTCAACCAATTTATATGCACTGGAGCATGTGCATGTAATTCAAATTTTAATTATGCACACAAATGCATTGAAAACTCACTTAATGCATAAAAATGTCCAAACGAACCCCGAAATATCACAAAAAATAACACAACACTCCTATTATTCTATGTTGACACGAGAAAAGTTTTGAAAGCAATAAGAGGCAATGGATATCGTTTCGTCCCCAAAGGTGGGGCGTTCCCTACCGAAACCATCATGCTTGTTGTGAGAAGCTCTGGTTTGCGAGAAGCATATACCCAAACCTGCCCCAAATGGGACAAAAAATTTACCACGACATGTTGATGCCGCTCCATGATAGCATGCCAAGTTTCATGAATTTCATATGAGTTTTAGATTTACTAGAATTTAAAAACCAGGTATCTCAATGTTTGCGGCCGAGTGACGGTGGCAGGGTATTTGACATTCATTCCCATTTCTTGCATGGGACCTAAGCATGCACCCAAGGACAAAGATTTGATTTTTCAACCAATTTATATGCACTGGAGCATGTGCATGTAGTTCAAATTTGAATTATGTATATAAATGCATTGAAAACTAACTTAATGCATAAAAATGTCCAAACGAACCCCAAAAAATCACAAAAAATAACACAACACTCCTGTTGTTCTATGTTGACACGAGAAAAATTTTGAAAGCAATAAGAGGCAATGGATATAGTTTTGTCCCCAAAGGTGGGGCGTTCCCTACCGAAACCATCATGCTTGTTGTGAGAAGCTCTGGTTTGTGAGAAGCATATACCCAAACCTGCCCCACATGGGACAAAAACTTTACCACGACATGTTGATGCCGCTCCATGATAGCATGCCAAGATTCATGAATTTCAGACGAGTTTTGGATTTACTAGAATTTAAAAACCAAGTATCTCAATGTTTGCGGCCGAGTGACGGTGGCAGGGTATTTGACATTCATTCCCATTTCTTGCATGGGACCTAAGCATGCACCCAAGGACAAAGATTAGATTTTTCAACCAATTTATATGCACTGGAGCATGTGCATGTAGTTAAAATTTGAATTATGCACATAAATGCATTGAAAACTCACTTAATGCATAAAAATGTCCAAACGAACCCTGAATAATTCCAATTCTTTTATGACACACATATAGTTGCCTGTTCACTGCAGATAAAAGGTCTGGCAATTCAAACACCGTCCATGGCCGTTGTGACCCCATTATGTAATTCAAATCAAGACGAAAAATCAAGTAGATCCCACACAGTTTATTATAACCAACTGTGTGAGATGCAGCACAAAATATCTTGGAGCACCATCGGAGTATAGTACGCATACGGCTTACGCGAGAAGGTGCGACGGCTACAGTCCACAGCCCACTCTGAATAAGGGACCGTGTATGATGACACTTTGCGCGCCAGTTTTTTCGCTGAAGCGATTCCAAATTTTTGGCTTCCGCGGAAATATCTACCTCCCTGCCCCCTCCCCCTTACCAAAAGCCACATTTCCCCTGTTTCCGCCTTCCTTTCCAAGTTGAAACCTTCACTCCTTGCTTGCAGCGCCGCCTCCTCGCCGGCGACCCTCCTTCACACTGCTCGGCCTCGCCTATCTAGGCAGGTAATCCACACCCGACCCCCATCCTCCTCCTCCTTCCACATCCCACATGCCCCAACCGCCGGCGCGAGCGCGACACCTTCCACCCAAATCACTGACCCCTCCATCAAATAAGTGCCGCCCTAAGCCATGGTGCACGCAATATAGCTAGGATCTCAAGGAGCATTTGGCAGCGGAGAAGCAAATCGCGGCCACACGTGCGGATGAGGTCGCGATGGCTGCCATTCGTGCCGACCCCTAGATCTTGGAGGAGCACCTCGCCATCGAGGCCATCGTTGACGCCTCGCGCACCGACGCCGCGACGCGGTTGGCTGCTTTAAACGACAGTTCGTGCCGTTTTCTCGAGGCCACCATCGGTGCCTTCGACGAAGACTACAAGGTGTTTTCTCAGCGTGCATGTGCTTACCTCGTCTCAAGAGCCAGTAGGTTGGTGCCCGGCGTGGCTCAGGCAACTCACCACTACAACGAGGGCACCCACGATGCGGAGGCCTCGCCCTCTTCCATGTCCAAGGAGCCAATCGTCATCGATATCTCTGACAAATGAGGAGTAGCTTGTCTTATTAGCTCACTATAAGGACCCATGTTCAGTTTGCTAGCTACTGCCTTTCCTTAACAAATTCTAGTAAATTGTGCTATCTACTTTTACCATGCAATCTTCTGCTATAGTGTATATGTTCTATATGCCGTGCAATGTGGTGTTCAGTTAACTGCTTGGTTCAATTCTGCAAATGTGATGTTCAATTCTTCAGGGTGCAATATTTCCAAGTTGTTAAGCATGCTTGGTTTGGTTAACTATCTGATCTTCTATTACGAGTATGTTATATTGTGCAATGTGGTGCTCAGTTAATGTTTGGTTCATTTGTTGTGGTGTTTAGTTAACTGCTTGGTTCAATTCTGCAATGCAATGTTCAATTGTTGTGGCTGCATTCTGTTATTGTATACCATGTGAGAAATAAATCGAATTTGACTGTACTAAATACATGAGAAACAAATACAATTGCTATATTTCCAAGTTGTTAAACATGCTTGGTTTGGTTAACTGTCTGATCTTCTATTAGGAGTATGTTATATTGTGCAATGTGGTGCTCCGTTAACATTTGGTTCAATTGTTGTGGTGTTTAGTTAACTGCTTGGTTCAATTCTGCAATGCGATGTTCAATTGTTGTGGCTGCATTTTGTTATTGTATACCATGTGAGGAATAAATCAAATTTGGCTGCACTTAATACATGAGAAACATATACAAGTGCTATATTTCCTAGTTCTTAATCATGCTTGGTTTTGATAAATGGGTTTTCCATGTGGATCTGATGAATCTGCAATGTGCTTATTTATCATCAACATATTTTACTGATAGCATGCGAACCATTACTTAACCTGATGACTAACTACCTTATATGTGTTGCAGGGAAACAATGGGAAGCACTGAGGTTTACAAGATGGTACTAACTATTATACCTTGTCTTTTTTTATTCCTTTGCCCCATTTCCAATATAGAGAAGATTTTATGCACATCCTTGTTTTTAGGGTTCACTAATGATTACCTCTCAAACCACCTCTGTGGTCAGGAGGCGAGGAAAGTTTTCATACAACACCCACGGTTCAATATTGAAGTGTTCCTGAAGAGGTCGAAGGATGTACGGTCAATCATCCACACGCACTGGCCTAAAGTTGCAAAGACTTTCAACATGAATGAAGGCTCAATATTCGCCTTCCGCTTCAACAGTTTTCCAGATGAGATGCATCTCTCTATGTACCGTCTATGATGCTAATTTCAAAAGGTTCTAGATGTTGCATGTGAAACATGTTGCTGGTGCAGTTGTGTAATGGGGTAGCTGAGTGCTGAAGCTATATCATGTTGTACTCCGATGTATTTCAATTATGAAATCCTGGTTCCTTAATATGGAAAAGGAATATATTATGTGCTTAATATGAATGTCAATTAGATTAGTAAATGGATTATTAATAATATGGCAATTAGCCCGCTAATTGGCCAATTAGCTTGCTAATTGGGTTTTCCTATTGCAAACGGTTATTGAGAAAACACCGTGGGCCATGACCTCAGGCAACTCACACAGTTTCTAGGAATAAACCGTGTTGGATCAATGAACAATCACACACGACATTCTCTTGAAAACTGTTTGCGTTACGCCACCTTGCGCAAATGTTTTCCTTGGAGTGACTGTGTGGGATGTATATATGAACGGAAACGTTTAGCGGGGACTGACTGTGTGGGATGTACTTACGGCCGGAAACGATTTCGCCTGTATAATTGTATTTTTTTAGCACTACTCTACGTATAACCGTATTTGGTCGCTCGCCGGTCGCACACGACCTCATTTTGCCGAGCGTGTGTGCCAGGAGGGCATATCCCTGACGGTTTCTGGGTCGTGTGGGAAAGACCCCACTATCGCCCACACTCACTAGGTGACGGTTCCGAACGCCATCGCGGAAAGGGGTTAAAAACCGTTTGTATAGCACCGACGTGTACCAGTGTGAATAGACCAAGACAACATCATGAAGAATGCAATGCACATGATGATCATGATGCAATAAACGACAAGAGGCATATCAAAACATATAGCATATAACAAAGTGAGATGACCATGGAAACAACAAGGATGGTGCAATGCAATATAACTAATGATGAACTAGATGCAAGAACAAAATATATGATAATGGCACTCAACATGGTCATGGCAACAACATAGGGAAAAGAAATATGCAAAACAATTATGACAATGCAACAAACATAATAAACACACGGTAACAACTAAAATAAATGGAAGGCACCTGGAGCATCGGTCTCAGGGTGTTACAACTCTCCTCCACTAATAGAAGATCTCATCCCGAGATCTTAGGAACAAGACAGAAAAGAAAGAGGATGAGGGGAAATAAGAATGCAAGAGAGAAGATTAACAAAGTCGCGAGCACTCGTGTAGAAAAGAGGAACGATGAATCAAAAGCTCAAGGAACAAGATAGACTCTGAAACCACTCCGGTTAGAACAAGATAGAAAAAGAATAAGAACGAAAGAATTTGGGCAGCACTCCGGCTGAAAATGGAAGGAAGAGAACATGAACTTTACAAGATGGGATGACTCTTGACGAGAGCAAAACACAAAGCCTCCAAAACAATTGAAAGAATGGAATGAAGAGAACGAAGGAGAAAAATGACATCTTCTACCACAATTGAGTTTGAAAAGCATCCTTGTGAAGAAGGGTTGAACGGAGTTGTTGGAAATTCAACAACTAAAAAACTAAGCTTGTTGTGGGCTTATGGAAAACATCTCAAAATTATGAGGTGATAACCAACCACAAACGGAAATAATTTTTTACTTGAGACGAAAGAAAAGATGCGAAACAACATGTATGAAAGACAAGGAAGAATAAATTGCACTTCGGTATGCAAGAAGAGGGATACTTGAATTCCAACAAGAATCTTGACGAACATTAAAGAATGAATTAAATCCTTAACGAACCGCCGTGAAGAACTCCGGTAATAAAAGGATGATGAGATAGAATTTAAGGATGAAAAGAATAAGATTAAAGCCTTGCGATGGTTTAGATGGAGCTTCGCGACGAGACAAGCGAGAAAACTTGGATCTCCGAAAAAGAAAAATGAACAACTTAGAACCGAGATATTACTCATCATGAACAATCTCCGAAGGAAGGAATTACTTCACCACGATGAAGTAGAATAAGAATTACGTTATGCTTATCCTCACCAAATTTAATTGATGACAAACGGATTTGGCATGCAACTTATTCTTCTTGAAAAGGATTGAAGAGAGATATAGCCCGAACATGGGAGAATCTTCATGAACCACCGGTAGGATTTGGAAACAATGAATGAATTGATATGACAACAAAGGGAAGAGGAATCTTGAATGAACCACCGTAAGAATTTGAAACGGATGATGAAAAGAGAATGAATTGCCGGAAAGAGCTATAACACAAACAAAGATACTTGAGGGAATATCGAAGCACCGGAAGAATTTGAGAATGCGAAAAGAATGTCGTGAATGAAGAATTCTTCTAAAATGATGACCTCCGAAGAATCAAAATGGAAGGAACTCATCAAATGTTGCGGATGAGTATGAAATAATTCTCATAATCGGAAACAATTTGAGGATGGCATGAAGCTAGAACCATGAATCTTCACGTGAACGGAAAAGATTTAAGAGAAACTCTTCTTTGGTCTTCAAGGCTGACTATGACGACAAGAAATACTGTGAAGAATTAGAGAGATGCTATGGAACAATGAATACTATAAATGTTGAGCCGAAGTTGAAAAGAATTTGAAAGCGATCTCAGAGACGACAATTGACTGATGAAAATTCATTCTTACGTCAAACTTGGAAAGGATTAGAGAATAACTCCGAAAAAGAAATTAGAAGAGTCAGGTAAGATCCTAGGAAAAGACCTGTGGGTTAGGGCCCATTGAAAAGAAAACACCGTTGAAAAAGATCGGTTGAGAGAGAGAGATGATGCACCGGAACAACTGAAAGACTTGAATGAGGTGACAACCTCGAATTAATTAGAACGCAAACACGAATC
>JAAAWM010008190.1:0-12422 GCA_036873465.1 Thinopyrum obtusiflorum
GCTATTGTTTAACGCCCTTAGCTAGGCATAAAACACGAATAGATCTAGGTATTATCATCTTTGGCATGCAATTCTCTTCTCATCAAATCCTCCAAAACTCGTCTTAGAAATTCTATCATTTCATTTATTTCTCTTCTAGTAGATGAACTTAAATCATGAAATGGACTTTGATTGGTAATCTTAACATTCATAAACCCATAGTCGGGATCATCACCGTATATATCATCATATAAAATGTGTAGCTCGTTTCTAACGGGTTCCTTCATCATTTTGTTCAACCAGTCTCTATTAAATCCTACATAAATTCCCCTAGTTATCCAATCAAACTCTTCAAAAGCCTCAAGATATAAAGACTGAGATATCTCTGAATGGGGAACTCTCCTCCTAAGATTTTCACTATAAGATTGATAGTCCCTTTATCATGGAGGATATCTATAATTGGAGGGTGTTCAACATCCTTTTTATAAAAGGCAAAAATATCCCTAGCTTCTTGTATTATAAAATCAAATTCACGCATAAGGATAATAGTGGCAATCTTTTTAGCTATTGGATGATTGATATTAGGAAGTTCATAAAACACTTTTGGGGGGGGGGGGGGGGGGGGGGGGGGGGGGGGGGGGGGGGGGGGGGGGGGGGGGGGGGGGGGGGGGGGGGGGGGGGGGGGGGGGGGGGGGGGGGGGGGGGGGGGGGGGGGGGGGGGGGGGGGGGGGGGGGGGGGGGGGGGGGGGGGGGGGGGGGGGGGGGGGGGGGGGGGGGGGGGGGGGGGGGGGGGGGGGGGGGGGGGGGGGGGGGGGGGGGGGGGGGGGGGGGGGGGGGGGGGGGGGGGGGGGGGGGGGGGGGGGGGGGGGGGGGGGGGGGGGGGGGGGGGGGGGGGGGGGGGGGGGGGGGGGGGGGGGGGGGGGGGGGGGGGGGGGGGGGGGGGGGGGGGGGGGGGGGGGGGGGGGGGGGGGGGGGGGGGGGGGGGGGGGGGGGGGGGGGGGGGGGGGGGGGGGGGGGGGGGGGGGGGGGGGGGGGGGGGGGGGGGGGGGGGGGGGGGGGGGGGGGGGGGGGGGGGGGGGGGGGGGGGGGGGGGGGGGGGGGGGGGGGGGGGGGGGGGGGGGGGGGGGGGGGGGGGGGGGGGGGGGGGGGGGGGGGGGGGGGGGGGGGGGGGGGGGGGGGGGGGGGGGGGGGGGGGGGGGGGGGGGGGGGGGGGGGGGGGGGGGGGGGGGGGGGGGGGGGGGGGGGGGGGGGGGGGGGGGGGGGGGGGGGGGGGGGGGGGGGGGGGGGGGGGGGGGGGGGGGGGGGGGGGGGGGGGGGGGGGGGGGGGGGGGGGGGGGGGGGGGGGGGGGGGGGGGGGGGGGGGGGGGGGGGGGGGGGGGGGGGGGGGGGGGGGGGGGGGGGGGGGGGGGGGGGGGGGGGGGGGGGGGGGGGGGGGGGGGGGGGGGGGGGGGGGGGGGGGGGGGGGGGGGGGGGGGGGGGGGGGGGGGGGGGGGGGGGGGGGGGGGGGGGGGGGGGGGGGGGGGGGGGGGGGGGGGGGGGGGGGGGGGGGGGGGGGGGGGGGGGGGGGGGGGGGGGGGGGGGGGGGGGGGGGGGGGGGGGGGGGGGGGGGGGGGGGGGGGGGGGGGGGGGGGGGGGGGGGGGGGGGGGGGGGGGGGGGGGGGGGGGGGGGGGGGGGGGGGGGGGGGGGGGGGGGGGGGGGGGGGGGGGGGGGGGGGGGGGGGGGGGGGGGGGGGGGGGGGGGGGGGGGGGGGGGGGGGGGGGGGGGGGGGGGGGGGGGGGGGGGGGGGGGGGGGGGGGGGGGGGGGGGGGGGGGGGGGGGGGGGGGGGGGGGGGGGGGGGGGGGGGGGGGGGGGGGGGGGGGGGGGGGGGGGGGGGGGGGGGGGGGGGGGGGGGGGGGGGGGGGGGGGGGGGGGGGGGGGGGGGGGGGGGGGGGGGGGGGGGGGGGGGGGGGGGGGGGGGGGGGGGGGGGGGGGGGGGGGGGGGGGGGGGGGGGGGGGGGGGGGGGGGGGGGGGGGGGGGGGGGGGGGGGGGGGGGGGGGGGGGGGGGGGGGGGGGGGGGGGGGGGGGGGGGGGGGGGGGGGGGGGGGGGGGGGGGGGGGGGGGGGGGGGGGGGGGGGGGGGGGGGGGGGGGGGGGGGGGGGGGGGGGGGGGGGGGGGGGGGGGGGGGGGGGGGGGGGGGGGGGGGGGGGGGGGGGGGGGGGGGGGGGGGGGGGGGGGGGGGGGGGGGGGGGGGGGGGGGGGGGGGGGGGGGGGGGGGGGGGGGGGGGGGGGGGGGGGGGGGGGGGGGGGGGGGGGGGGGGGGGGGGGGGGGGGGGGGGGGGGGGGGGGGGGGGGGGGGGGGGGGGGGGGGGGGGGGGGGGGGGGGGGGGGGGGGGGGGGGGGGGGGGGGGGGGGGGGGGGGGGGGGGGGGGGGGGGGGGGGGGGGGGGGGGGGGGGGGGGGGGGGGGGGGGGGGGGGGGGGGGGGGGGGGGGGGGGGGGGGGGGGGGGGGGGGGGGGGGGGGGGGGGGGGGGGGGGGGGGGGGGGGGGGGGGGGGGGGGGGGGGGGGGGGGGGGGGGGGGGGGGGGGGGGGGGGGGGGGGGGGGGGGGGGGGGGGGGGGGGGGGGGGGGGGGGGGGGGGGGGGGGGGGGGGGGGGGGGGGGGGGGGGGGGGGGGGGGGGGGGGGGGGGGGGGGGGGGGGGGGGGGGGGGGGGGGGGGGGGGGGGGGGGGGGGGGGGGGGGGGGGGGGGGGGGGGGGGGGGGGGGGGGGGGGGGGGGGGGGGGGGGGGGGGGGGGGGGGGGGGGGGGGGGGGGGGGGGGGGGGGGGGGGGGGGGGGGGGGGGGGGGGGGGGGGGGGGGGGGGGGGGGGGGGGGGGGGGGGGGGGGGGGGGGGGGGGGGGGGGGGGGGGGGGGGGGGGGGGGGGGGGGGGGGGGGGGGGGGGGGGGGGGGGGGGGGGGGGGGGGGGGGGGGGGGGGGGGGGGGGGGGGGGGGGGGGGGGGGGGGGGGGGGGGGGGGGGGGGGGGGGGGGGGGGGGGGGGGGGGGGGGGGGGGGGGGGGGGGGGGGGGGGGGGGGGGGGGGGGGGGGGGGGGGGGGGGGGGGGGGGGGGGGGGGGGGGGGGGGGGGGGGGGGGGGGGGGGGGGGGGGGGGGGGGGGGGGGGGGGGGGGGGGGGGGGGGGGGGGGGGGGGGGGGGGGGGGGGGGGGGGGGGGGGGGGGGGGGGGGGGGGGGGGGGGGGGGGGGGGGGGGGGGGGGGGGGGGGGGGGGGGGGGGGGGGGGGGGGGGGGGGGGGGGGGGGGGGGGGGGGGGGGGGGGGGGGGGGGGGGGGGGGGGGGGGGGGGGGGGGGGGGGGGGGGGGGGGGGGGTTTCTATCTTGAGAGAAGCCTCTAGTGAAACCTATGGCCCCCGGGTCTATTTTTCATCATATAAGTTTCCGATCTACAATTTCTGTTTCCTATTTCTTTTACTTTGCAATCTTTACATTCCATTCCATAAACCAAAAATACCAAAAATATTACTTTACCATTTATCATCTCTATCAGATCTCACGTTGCAAATAACCGTTAAGGGATTGACAACCCCTTTATCGTGTTGGGTGCAAGGTTGGTGTTTGTTTGTGCAGGTATTCATTGACTTGAGCATTGTCTCCTACTGGATTGATACCTTGGTTCTCAAAAGCTGAGGAAAATACTTACTCTACTTTGTTGCATCACCCTTTCCTCTTCAAGGGAAAAACCAACGCAAGATCAAGAAGTAGCAGGAAGGATTTCTGGCGCCGTTGCCGGGGAGATCTACGCCAAGCCAAGACATACCAAGTACCCATCATAAACTCTCATCCCTCGCATTACATTATTTGCCATTTGCCTCTCGTTTTCCTCTCCCCCACTTCTAAAATGATTTTCGAAAAATTCGCATTTTCTTCGCTCCTCTTTCGTTCGTCTTCTTTGCTTGCCTTTTCGTTGCTCGTTTGCTAGATTTGCTTGCTGCCACCATGTCTGAAACTGGGGTGGTTATCATTGAAAATCTTGAGGATAAACTTGATTCCTGTTCTTTGGATCATGAAACTGAAAAACCTCCTAATTACAAAACAAAATTTTTTCATGTGGGGGATGGTAATATTAATGGAAAAAGTGTCATCCAAGAATTCTTTGATTGTACGGGATCCATGCCTATTAATAAAAGATCTATCCTTCTTGAGACAAATTGTTATGCAGATGCTATTGTTATGCTGGTTGAGAAATTAGAAAGAAAATTTGTGCATCTCCATCCTGCTTTGCAAAAAGTGTTTTATGAGCTTCCCAATATTAGTCATCCAATAGCTAAAAAGATTGCCACTATAATTATGCGTGAATTTGATTTTATAATACAAGAAGCTAGGGATATTTTTGCTTTCTATAAAAAGGATGTTGAACACCCTCCAATTATAGATATCCTCCATGATAAAGAAACCATGCGTAGTTTGGAATCTAGGGATTATCAATCTTATAGTGAAAATCTTAGGAGGAGAGTTCCCCATTCGAAAATCTCCCAATCTTTGTATCTTGAGGCTTTTGAGGAGTTTGATTGGATTACTAGGGGAATTTATGTGGGATTCAATAAGGATTGGTTGAATAAAATGATGAAGGAACCCATTAGAAACAAGCTACGTATTTTATATGATGATATATACGGTGATGATCCCGACTATGGGTTTATGAATATTAAAATTACCAATCAAAGTCCTTTTCTTGATTTGAGTTCATCTACTAGGAGGGAAATAAAGTAAAGGATAGAATTGTTAAGACGAGTTTTGGAGGATTTGATGAGAAAAGAATTGCATACCAAAGATGGCAACACTTAGATATATTCGCGTTTTATGCCTAGCTAAGCGCGTTAAACAATAGCGCTTGTTGGGAGGCAACCCAATTTTATTTTTGTTCTTGCTTTTTAGGTTATGTTTTGCAATAAATAATTCATCTAGCCTCTGGTTAGATGTGGTTTTGTGTTTTAATTAGTGTTTGCGCCAAGTAAGACCTTTGGGATGGCTTACGGTGATAGTTGATTTGATCCTGCTGAAAAACAGAAACTTTTGCGCCCAGTCCCAGAATTGTTTAAATTCACTAGGGCGTGGAATAACTCTGAATTTTTTACACAAGATTGATATATGAATTGGCTCCGTTTTTTAATTTTTAAGAATTTTTTGAGTTAGATCAGTATTAGAACAATTCAGATATTCGAAGACTGTTCTGTTTTTGACAGATTCTGTGGGGGGGGGGGGGGGGGGGGGGGGGGGGGGGGGGGGGGGGGGGGGGGGGGGGGGGGGGGGGGGGGGGGGGGGGGGGGGGGGGGGGGGGGGGGGGGGGGGGGGGGGGGGGGGGGGGGGGGGGGGGGGGGGGGGGGGGGGGGGGGGGGGGGGGGGGGGGGGGGGGGGGGGGGGGGGGGGGGGGGGGGGGGGGGGGGGGGGGGGGGGGGGGGGGGGGGGGGGGGGGGGGGGGGGGGGGGGGGGGGGGGGGGGGGGGGGGGGGGGGGGGGGGGGGGGGGGGGGGGGGGGGGGGGGGGGGGGGGGGGGGGGGGGGGGGGGGGGGGGGGGGGGGGGGGGGGGGGGGGGGGGGGGGGGGGGGGGGGGGGGGGGGGGGGGGGGGGGGGGGGGGGGGGGGGGGGGGGGGGGGGGGGGGGGGGGGGGGGGGGGGGGGGGGGGGGGGGGGGGGGGGGGGGGGGGGGGGGGGGGGGGGGGGGGGGGGGGGGGGGGGGGGGGGGGGGGGGGGGGGGGGGGGGGGGGGGGGGGGGGGGGGGGGGGGGGGGGGGGGGGGGGGGGGGGGGGGGGGGGGGGGGGGGGGGGGGGGGGGGGGGGGGGGGGGGGGGGGGGGGGGGGGGGGGGGGGGGGGGGGGGGGGGGGGGGGGGGGGGGGGGGGGGGGGGGGGGGGGGGGGGGGGGGGGGGGGGGGGGGGGGGGGGGGGGGGGGGGGGGGGGGGGGGGGGGGGGGGGGGGGGGGGGGGGGGGGGGGGGGGGGGGGGGGGGGGGGGGGGGGGGGGGGGGGGGGGGGGGGGGGGGGGGGGGGGGGGGGGGGGGGGGGGGGGGGGGGGGGGGGGGGGGGGGGGGGGGGGGGGGGGGGGGGGGGGGGGGGGGGGGGGGGGGGGGGGGGGGGGGGGGGGGGGGGGGGGGGGGGGGGGGGGGGGGGGGGGGGGGGGGGGGGGGGGGGGGGGGGGGGGGGGGGGGGGGGGGGGGGGGGGGGGGGGGGGGGGGGGGGGGGGGGGGGGGGGGGGGGGGGGGGGGGGGGGGGGGGGGGGGGGGGGGGGGGGGGGGGGGGGGGGGGGGGGGGGGGGGGGGGGGGGGGGGGGGGGGGGGGGGGGGGGGGGGGGGGGGGGGGGGGGGGGGGGGGGGGGGGGGGGGGGGGGGGGGGGGGGGGGGGGGGGGGGGGGGGGGGGGGGGGGGGGGGGGGGGGGGGGGGGGGGGGGGGGGGGGGGGGGGGGGGGGGGGGGGGGGGGGGGGGGGGGGGGGGGGGGGGGGGGGGGGGGGGGGGGGGGGGGGGGGGGGGGGGGGGGGGGGGGGGGGGGGGGGGGGGGGGGGGGGGGGGGGGGGGGGGGGGGGGGGGGGGGGGGGGGGGGGGGGGGGGGGGGGGGGGGGGGGGGGGGGGGGGGGGGGGGGGGGGGGGGGGGGGGGGGGGGGGGGGGGGGGGGGGGGGGGGGGGGGGGGGGGGGGGGGGGGGGGGGGGGGGGGGGGGGGGGGGGGGGGGGGGGGGGGGGGGGGGGGGGGGGGGGGGGGGGGGGGGGGGGGGGGGGGGGGGGGGGGGGGGGGGGGGGGGGGGGGGGGGGGGGGGGGGGGGGGGGGGGGGGGGGGGGGGGGGGGGGGGGGGGGGGGGGGGGGGGGGGGGGGGGGGGGGGGGGGGGGGGGGGGGGGGGGGGGGGGGGGGGGGGGGGGGGGGGGGGGGGGGGGGGGGGGGGGGGGGGGGGGGGGGGTATCCCAAAGATCTTACTTGGCACAAACACTAATTAAAACACAAAACCACATCTAACCAGAGGCTAGATGAATTATTTATTGCAAAACAGAACCTAAAAAGAAAAAAGAAAAATAAAATTGGGTTGCCTCCCAATAAGCGCTATTGTTTAGCGCCCTTAGCTAGGCATAAAAACATGAATAGATCTAGGTATAATCGTAGTAATGATAAGGCAAATCTCGAAAACTCATCTCATACTCCCTTCATTCAGCAGCAAGTTTTCTTTGTGGTAAGCAAAAGTAATCAAAAGGGCTAAATTTAATGGGATAAGAATCCCCAAGATCAAGCTCGGGAGGAATTGGTTCCACCTTCGGGCCCTCATATTGTATGACCAACTCGTCATTGTAAGCGTTCTTTTGGCAAAAAGTCATGAGCTTGTGTCCAAGAGAGAAACCCAATCCGTTGTTTTTATAGAAAAATTATCATTAAGCTCAGAAATCTTATCAACTAAAACATCGGTAGGGACCCTCTTCCTTAAATTTTCATTATAAGCAACATGATCCAAAGATCATAAACGCATTATGTCCTCTTGGTTAAAGAGAATTCCCTCTATGGGAGGACGACCACCATCTACTTTATAATACACAAAAATTTCACTAGCTTCTTTCATAATAAATCTAAACTCATGGGCTAGAAATATAGTGGCGGCGTGCTTAACGAAAGAATGCTCAATATTAGAAAACTCTAGAAAAACCCTTTGTATGGATGGATGCATATGAACAAATTGTCTTTCAAGTTCAACCACAAGGGGGGGGGGGGGGGGGGGGGGGGGGGGGGGGGGGGGGGGGGGGGGGGGGGGGGGGGGGGGGGGGGGGGGGGGGGGAGTAAAGAAATCTTGAATAACCCCTTTTCCAATAATATTGCCGCTACCTATGCAAAGTTTTTTAGTGTTCAAGATAGTAGATTCTTCATGAGGATTAATATTAGCAAAAGCATCAAAGTTTCCCCCATCGTTACTACTATCTTTTTCAGTGATAACCTCCCCAAATTCAGACATGATGGCAACAAACCAATCTAGCAAACGAGCAAACCGAAAGCAAACGAAGAAGACGAACGGAAGAGGGGACGGAAGAAGGGTGAATAAAGAGGCAAATCTTTTCGAAAATCATTTTAGAAGTGGGGGAGAGGCAAATGGCGAATAATGTAATGCAAGAGATGAGAGTTTATGATGGGTACTTGGTATGTCTTGACTTGGTGTAGATCTCCCCGGCAATGGCGCTAGAAATTATTCCTGCTACTTCTTGAGCTTGCGTTGGTTTTTCCCTTGAAGAGGAAAAGGTGATGCAGCAAAGTAGACATAAGTATTTCCCTCAGTTTGAGAACCAAGGTATCAATCCAGTAGGAGACAAGGGGGGGGGGGGGGGGGGGGGGGGGGGGGGGGGGGGGGGGGGGGGGGGGGGGGGGGGGGGGGGGGGGGGGGGGGGGGGGGGGGGGGGGGGGGGGGGGGGGGGGGGGGGGGGGGGGGGGGGGGGGGGGGGGGGGGGGGGGGGGGGGGGGGGGGGGGGGGGGGGGGGGGGGGGGGGGGGGGGGGGGGGGGGGGGGGGGGGGGGGGGGGGGGGGGGGGGGGGGGGGGGGGGGGGGGGGGGGGGGGGGGGGGGGGGGGGGGGGGGGGGGGGTTATCTCCATGTTCACAATTATGTTTATATTCCGTGCTATAATTGCTATGGTTGTCGAGTCTAAAATAACCACGAGGCTCGGAGGAAAACTCATATGCACGTGTGGAATAATAAATGGTAAAATGTATTCCTAGTCTGGCCTCTAAGACTAGCTCAAGTATTGCATGATGATCACATTTACCTGATCATGGGCATGTCTATGCCAGGCAACTTTTGAGGGCACAATGTTAGGCGAACACTTGTGTTGAATCGACCCGATTGATGTTATGCTATGAGATATATTCGTCACAAGTTAATGGTTAATACCACAGAGAAAGTTAATGTTTGCATAATTCCTTAGACCATGAGAGTATCGAGTTCCTTCGCACTTGCTTCATGAACTTTGGGGTTTGTTAAACATCATCTGTAACAGGGTGGCTATTACGGCAGCTTACGGGTTCATTGGAAAGTGTGACAAGTAACTTGATAGCTCAAGATTGGGATTTGCTCCTCTGACAAAGGAGAGATATTCTTTGGGCCCTCTTGGTGTTACGGTATCCATCATCGTCTGGCCGAACACAATGTGATTTGATCACATGGATGCCGGAACGCAGAAACGAGAAGAGAGAACAAAACCGGTAATGAGGTAACTGGCATAGTGGACAAGTTGTTGATCCACGGGGATGCCAATAAGTCTCACCTTCGGTGTTTAAAACATATCGCGAAGCAACAGGAATAGAACACGACAACTACAGGTTCACTCAAATATTCATTCGTGTGGGTATAGGGATCAATATGGGTGTCCACGGTTCCGCTATTGATCATTGATCGGAACGTGTTACGGTCATGTCTATACTTCACTGAACCTATAGGGTCACACACTTAAGGGTCATCTATCTGCTGAATATTAGACAGGGAGTCTAAGAGAAAGTCACCGATAATTTTTGGAGACAACGGAAAAGTTCCGGAGGGAACACCAGAAAAGTTCGGTAAAACTGAAAAGTTGTTTCGGAGTAAATCATTAAGCCAAAAAGTTTTTCGGCACGCACCTGGAACTTTTTGGAGGTGCCAGAATTGTTCTGGGAGCTTCTGAAATTTTTTTGGAGAGAAAACCGGAAATGTTCCGGAGCAGCCGAAAACGTCTAGGTTGATTTTCGCTGAGGAAAATCATTGATCCGGAAATGTTTCGAAATGCGTCTAGAATTATTTTAGTGATACCGGAAATGTTCTGGACCTACAAAAATATTTTTGGATTTAATTGGCGTGGAAAAATGTTTTCATGAATAGTGAAAGGCACTTTTTGGTTGCTTTTTGGAAAGCCACCTTTTAGGGCTTTTCCCAAAGTTCTAGAAGGGATGACTTGGGAAGGAAGGAACCCCTTTTCGGGCGGCCCCCATGGGGTGGACGGCCAAGTATGGGTATTTTGGGTTTTCAATGTGCTACCCTACCCCTTGGGTTTTCCTATAAATAGACATGGAGAGGAGCTCTCCACACTCACTCTCTCACACATACAAATGCCATGCATGATCTGGCTTTCTCTCTCCCTCCCATGAAATAGTTTCATAGAGCCAAAAGGTTGTCTGGGTTTCGGCAGGAACTAGTTCTGGACGGCGAAGCCCTGCCGGATAGCCGACACCATATGTGTGCAACCCCGTAGAGAGGTCGTAGGTTCGATCTTTTGCCCGAGGGGCTGTTCAAGGGTCCTCCCGAAGGGCTGTCTGAGATACCGTCCGAGTTTGAGGGTCCTCCCGAAGGGCTGTCCGTGACACCATCCTAGGGACTGTCCGACCGCCTCCCGAAGGGTTGTCTGGGGGACTGTCCGAGGTGTAGATGAGGGAGTACATCCTTGCGATTGGGAGGTTGTAAATCCTAGCTATGGGGATCTGCACCGACGATCTTCATCGAGTCTACTTTCGCTGCGCTACGAGTCGGTAATGATCAGATCAAAACCTTGTATGCATCTCCATAGTGGTCCTGGGCGTGTTCAGAGTACGGAACTTTTTTGTTTTCTGCTACGTTCCCCTTCAGTAGCATCATGAGCCGTGCTATGCGTAGATGCAGGTTATGATCAAGAATACATGAGACGTATGGGTATTGCATAGTATAATTTTGTAGTAGATGAGATCTATTGCTGAAAATTATTTATGCGGGTAGCAGATGAAATCTATTACCCAATGTTCTTGTTGCTTCCCTTGAATTTGCATAGTAATGATCTTTACGGCATGCTGGAATCTTAAGTAGAATTATTTTGGAATATATGTGACTTTTGGGAGGTAGAATGGGGGGGGGGGGGGGGGGGGGGGGGGGGGGGGGGGGGGGGGGGGGGGGGGGGGGGGGGGGGGGGGGGGGGGGGGGGGGGGGGGGGGGGGGGGGGGGCTCTTCTTCGGCTGCATGGAAGCTAATATCTAGAAACAAATCATGTTAAAATTTCAGCGCAGTCAGAGTTACGGATCTCCGGGAATTTAAGAAACGGTGAAAGGCCAGAAAATAGGAACGCGAAACAGAAGAGAACAGAGAGAGAGATCCAATCTCAGAGGGTCTCCCACCCCTTCGGGTGCCATGGAGGCCAAGGACTAGAGGGGAAAACCTTCTCCCATCAAGGGGGAGGCCAAGCAAGAAGACGAAGGAGGGGGGCTCTCTCCCCCTCTCCTCCGGTGGCGCCGGAGTGCCGCCGGGGGAACCATCGTGACGTCGATCTACACCAACAACTTCGCCACTGTCAACACCAACTCTCTCCCCCTCTATGCAGCGGTGTAACCTCTCTTTTTCCTGCTGTAATTCTCTACTTAAACATGGTGCTTAATGCGACATATAATTATCCAATGATTTGTGGCCATCCTATGATGTTTGAGTAGATCCGTTTTGTCCTATGGGTTGATTGATGATCGTGATTGGTTTGAGTTGTATGTTTTATTTTGGTGCTATCCTATGGTGCCCTCTGTGTCGCACAAGCATGAGGTATTCCCGTTGTAGGGTTTGCAATACGTTCATAATTCTCTTATGGTGGGTGGCTAGAGTGACAGAAGCTTACACCCGAGTAAGGGGGTTGTTGCGTATGGGAGTAAAGAGAACTTGATACTTAATGCTATGGTTGGCTTTTACCTTAATGATCTTTGGTAGTTGCAGATGCTTGCTAGAGTTCCAATCATAAGTGCATATGATCCAAGTACGAAAAGTAGGGAGTCGAACGTCTTCGCGATCCAACCGATCAAGTACCGAACGCACGGCACCTCCGCGGTCTGCACACGTTCAGCTCGGTGACGTCCCTCGAACTCTTGATCCAGCTGAGGCCGAGGGAGAGTTCCGTCAGCACGACAGCATGGTGACGGTGATGTTGAAGTTACCAGCGCAGGGCTTCGCCTAAGCGCTATGACGATATGACCGAGGTGTAAAACTATGGAGGGGGGCACCGCACACGGCTAAGAGATTGTCTTATGTGCCTTTGGGTGCCCCCCTCCCCACGTATATAAAGGAGGGAGGGAGGAGGAGGCCGGCCAGGAGGAGGCGCGCCCAAGGGGGGGAGTCCTACGGGGGGGGGCCCCCTTCCTACTTCCACAAGGAGAAGGGGGAAGGAGAGGGAGAAGAGAAGGAAAGGGGGGCGGCCCCCCTAGCCCTAGTCCAATTCGGTTTGGGCTAGGGGGTGTGGGCCACACCTTGGCCTGCCTCCTCTCTTCCACCACTAGGCCTATGAGGCCCAATAACTTCCCGGGGGGGTTCCGGTAACCCCCGGTACTCCGAAACTTACCCGAAACGACCCGAACCATTCCGGTGTCCGAATGTAGCCTTCCAATATATGAATCTTTATGTCTCGACCATTTCGAGACTCCTCGTCATGTCCGTGATCTCATCCGGGACTCCGAACAACCTTCGGTACATCAAATCACATAAACTCATAATAC
>JAAAWM010008191.1:0-12430 GCA_036873465.1 Thinopyrum obtusiflorum
CTCCACGGGGTCCTGTTCATCCAGCCCCAACCGGCTCGATTGATCGGGGTCCTATTCATCCAGAGGCAACACCACGGGGTCCTGTTCATCCACCCCCACCGGGAACTGTTCATCCAAACCCCCCAGCAACGCTCACTGTTCATCCAGAGGCAGCATCGATCGGCTTCAGTTAACAGCAGTAGCGAAGGAATCGCTCGATCGGGTTTAGTTAACAGCCATCGATCGATCGCTCGGGTTCAGTAATGCGTAGCCTGCAGTGCAATCACTCGGGTTCAGTTAGAGCCCAACGCCTCGCACCCACGCGTGTGCGTGTACGAGAGAAACGCGCATCGCTCGGCCCCGACCACCCACCGTAACCGGGAACACCCCGATATTTTCCTCGCCCTCGCTTCTACCACGGTTTTTTCCGCCATGGACGGCCCAAAGAATGTCATGCAGCTGCGTCTCCGGCCCGCCCAGGATGAAAAGCCCATTTTCTGTCATGATTTTTTGTCATAGAAGTAGGACCCCACCACATCTATGATGATACCGGCTTTTGTCACAATTATCATCATAGAAGTGTCATAAGTATGACAGATTTTTTTTTCGTTCGGCCCAAAATGTCACGGATATGTCTTTTTTTTGTAGTGTTTACCGTTGCCACTTTTACAATCACTACAATACTGCTATCTTTACTTTTCGCCACAGTTACCCTTACTATCATACTACTTTGCTACTAAATACTTTGCTGCAGAAGTTATCCAGGTGTGGTTGAATTGACAACTCAGCTGCTAATACTTGAGAATATTCTTTGGCTCCCCTTGTGTCGAATCAATAAATTTGGGTTGAATACTCTACCCTCGAAAACTGTTGCGATCCCCTATACTTGTGGGTTATCAAGACTATTTTCTGGCACCGTTGCCGGGGAGCATAGCTCTATTCTTTGAGTCACCTGGGATTTATATCTGCTGGTCACTATGAGGAACTTGAAAGACGAGAAAACCAAAATTTATCCCTCAACTACGAGGGGCGGTAAGGAACTGCCATCTAGCTCTGCACTTGATTCTCCTTCTCTTTTGGGTAAACTTGCGACACCTAAACCTGCTTCTGCTATTAATTCTGATATGTCGCATGTTATTGATGATGCCACTTCTGCTATGCATGATACTTATGATGAAACTACTTCTATGCTTGATAACACTGTGCCACTAGGTGAATTTCTTGATGAACAACTTGCTAGGGCTAGAGAGAATGAAATTATTGAAACCGATAATATTGATGAAAGTGATGATGAAGATTCTCCCCCTAGATATGAATTGCCTGTTGTGCCTGAGGGTTATGTTATGGATGAAGAAACTGCTAGAGACTTTCTTGCTTGCAATGATAGGAGGGATCTTAAGAAATTATTAGCTAAGCTGAAACAAAAATCTTTGAATGCTAGAATGAAATATGATCCTGCTTATGCTACTTCACCTATCTTTGTTACTGATAAGGATTATGATTTCTCTGTCGATCCTGAGATAATTACTTTGGTTGAATCTGATCCTTTCTATGGCTATGAATCTGAAACTGTTGTGGCACATCTTACTAAATTAAATGATATGGCCACCCTATTCACTAATGATGAGAAAGCTCGCTACTACTATATCCTTAAATTATTTCCATTCTCATTAAAGGGTGATGCTAAGACATGGTTTAATTCTCTTGATCCTAGTTGTGTGCGCAGTCCCCAGGATATGATTTATTACTTCTCTGCTAAATATTTCCCTGCTCATAAGAAACAAGCCGCTTTAAGGGATATATATAATTTTGTGCAAATTGAAGAAGAGAGTCTCCCACAAGCTTGGGGGAGGCTTCTCCAATTACTTAATGCTTTGCCTGATCACCCTCTCAAGAAGAATGAAATACTTGATATCTTTTATAATGGACTAACCGATGCTTCCAGAGACCACCTGGATAGTTGTGCTGGTTGTGTTTTCAGGGAAAGAACTGTTGATGAAGCTGAAATTCTATTGAATAATATATTGACTAATGAAAATAATTGGACACTTCCGGAACCAACTCCTAAGCCAACTCCAAAGAAAAGGGGTGTTCTATTTCTCAGTCCTGAAGATATGCAAGAGGCAAAGAAATCTATGAAAGAAAAAGGTATAAAAGTTGAAGATGTTAAGAATTTACCTCCTGTTGAAGAAATACATGGTCTTAATTTACCACCTATTGAAGAAACACAAGGTCTTGATAACCCGACATAGGTAGTAGAGGTAAATTCTCCCTACAGATATGATAAAGCTGAAATCCCTCCTACTAAGTTTGTTATCCAATGCTTAGATGAGTTTGATAATTTTATGGTTAAGCAAGAAGATTTTAATGCTTATTTTGGTAGACAACTGAAATGCAATGCTTATATGATTGAACACTTGAGTGATTATATGTCTAGAGTTAAAGGTGAACTTAAACTCATTAGTAAACATGCTTCTATGGTTACCACTCAAGTAGAACAAGTACTTAAAGCTCAGAATGATTTGCTCAATGAATTAAATAGTAAGAAAAATGATAATGCTGTTAGAGTTATGACTAGAGGGGGTAAAATGACTCAGGAACCTTTGTATCCTGAGGGTCATCCCAAGAGAAAAATTGAGCAAGATTCTCAAAGAACCAATATTGATGCACCTAGTCCTTCTAAAAAGAAGAAAAAGAAAAATGATAGGACTTTGCATGCTTCTAGTGAACCTGTTGTTGACACACCTGAGAATCCCAATGATATTTTTATTTCTGATGCTGAAACACAATCTGGTGATGAACATGAACCTAGTGATAATGTTAATGATGATGTTCATGTTGATGCTCAACCTAGCAATGATAATGATGTAGAAATTGAACCTGCTGTTGATCTTGATAACCCACAATCAAAGAATCAACGTTATGATAAGAAAGACTATGTTGCTAGGAAGCACGGTAAAGAAAGGGAGCCATGGGTTCAGAAACCCATGCCTTTTCCTCCTAAAACCATCCAAGAAAAAGGATGATGAGGATTTTGAGCGCTTTGCTGAAATGATTAGACCTATCTTTTTGCATATGCGTTTGACTGATATGCTCAAAATGAATCCTTATGCTAAGTATATGAAAGAAATTGTTACTAATAAAAGAAAGATACCGGGAGGTGAAATTTCCACCATGCTTGCTAATTATACTTTTAAGGGTGGAATACCAAAGAAATTAGGAGATCCAGGAGTACCAACTATACCATGCTCCATTAAAAGAAACTATGTTAGAACTGCTTTATGTGATCTTGGAGCCAGTGTTAGTGTTATGCCTGTCTCTTTATATCGTAGACTCGATTTGAATAAGTTGACACCTACTGTAATATCTTTGCAAATGGCCGATAAATCAACTGCTATACCTGTCGGTATCTGTGAGGATGTGCCTGTTGTGGTTGCAAACGTTACTATCTTAACGGACTTTGTTATTCTCGATATTCCCAAGGACGATAGCATGTCTATTATTCTTGGAAGACCCTTTTTGAATACTGCAGGGGCTGTTATTGATTGCAACAAAGGCAATGTCACTTTTCATGTTAATGGCAATGAGCATATGGTACACTTTCCGAGGAAACAACCTCAAGTTCATAGTATAAACTCTATTGGAAAATTTCCATCGATTATTTTTGGAGGTTTTGAATTTCCTCTTCCTACTGTCAAAAAGAGATATGATATTCTTATTGTTGGGGATGTGCATATCCCCATTGAGGTAACATATTGTTATTCGAAATTTCTCCGGTTCCATGTTATTCGGAATGAGTTTGTTAACAAGACTTGATCAACCTTGTTAGTGGATTCCTTTTGATGAGCATGAGATGGATGAAGTTAGAAAGCACAACCTTCTGTTCCCTCTTTTTATTTTCTGTTATTTAGTTGAAATAAAGTAAAAATAGTATTTTCTATCAGTTTTCTGATTTATCCGTGCAATAAAAAAATACCCCAAAAATAAAAGTTCTCCAAATGCCCTGAAAATGAAATATGATTTTTTTAGAATATTTGAGAATATCTGGCACTGAGAACACAGCAGGGGGAGCAAGCACCTGGCCACGAGGGTCCAGGGCGCGCCCACCCCCTGGGCGCGCCCCCTGCCTCGTGGGCCCCTGGTGGCCCCCCTCCACTTATTCCAGCACTCACACACTCCTTCTTCCTCCCAAAAAAAATCACCAGCTAGCTCAAGCACGAGTTCTAGCTCATCTTGCTGCCATTTTTGATCTCCTTGCTCAAAGCTCCATTCACAAAACTGCTTTGGGGGATTGTTCTTTGGTATGTGACTCCTCCAATGGTCCAATTAGTTTTTGTTCTAGTGCTTTATTTATTGCAAATTTTTGCTGCTTAGGTGACCCTGTTCTTGAGCTTGCATGTCAAATTTATATGGTCCCAAGTAGTTTTAATGCATGATATAGTCTCTAGGCACTTGTGGGAGTAGTTGCTATCAATTTTGCTGAGTTTGGTTCACTTTTATTTTGAAGTTACTAAAAATTTCAGAAATTTTTCAGAGGAAGAAATATGTTTAGGAAAATGTACCAAGGTGGTTCTTCAAGAAAGCAAGGACCCAGGCCCGTAATACGTGAGCTGGACCATGAACCACCAAGAGAAGCTCAAGTGCGGCCTTGTGAATGGCCGTCAGAAGAGTTTATGGTTCGAGCAGGAATTAAGGAGGAATTTGAGGCATATGTGCGTAACGCTGATTTGGAGGGCTTCGTGTCTGATAAGTGCCTCCAACACTATTACCTTACTGATTCCTTTGTGAGAAGATTTAGATTTTCATCATCACGCAACTCTCACACGGTCTTGTTCGATCTTTATGATAAATCCTATACCATGGACCTAGAGGATTTTACTACTGCTTGTAAACTCCCGCAGTGGGGTAGTGCTAGTGAACCCCGCAAATCTGAGTTTAGAGATTTTCTTGCTAGTATTACAGTGGGGGAATCTAGAGACATAACACAAGCTACTACAGGGAGCATCCATTTTTCTGCTATACATTATTTTGCTCTCTTCATAGGTAGATGCATAAATGGTAAAGATGAAGCATGTCACATGTGTGTTCCTGACATCAATGTCCTCAGGAGTGCTGTGCTAGAAGATAAGCAATATAACCTGGGAGCCATTGTTGCGCGTAGGTTGCATAATAATAGTATTAATGGAGATTTCTTTGGTGGAATTTATGCAACCCGTTTAGCTAATTATCTTGAGATACCTATTCGTGATTATGATATGGAATTGCCTCCTGCTTATCTAGATTTTAATGCCATGGTTCGCCATCAGTTTGTTGAGAGGAATGAATAGGCTCTCCAGTATCGACTAATCTTTGACAGACGTCACGCTGTCAATATTGTTCTCCCTGCTCCTACTCTCTTTGACTTTCAGGCAAAGGGGAGATATGTCATAACCAGGGAGGAGGCAACCGAGTACGAGAGGAGGACGAGAGCAGCTCGCCTCCAAGCTGCAGCCCATGATGCAATAGCCACTGCATCTCAGTACGACCCCAGTTACAACTTTGGATATCCGACAGGCCAGCCGTGGCCATAGACCAACTTAGGCCAAAAGCCTAAGCTTGAGGGAGTACGTATTTCTCACCGACATTACATTCTTGTTCACACACTCATTCTGGTTGTCGGTGCTCACACTTTTTCACTGTAATATCCATGCTAGTTTATTTTCTTTTTTATGCTTTCTTCTTGTGTGTTTGAAAAACCTTAATAAAAACCAAAAAATTTTTTTGTAGCTTTTAGCTAGTTTACTTTCTTGCTTGTTGTAGTAGTAATTAAAAGGAAACCCAAAAAGATTTCCCGTTCTTCTTTTGCTTGTTGGGAGCTTTCCCATGTAAATAGTTTTATTTCATTTTCTTTTCTTTGGGGGTCGAGAGGAGAAGACCATAATGAAAATGTTGAAATGGCTCTTATTTGCATTATTGTTGAATTAACCAAGAGCCCATATTGCCTTGTCTTCTCCTGTTTATTGAATGCTCGCAGATTCCAGCTTAGTCCAATGCACGGGCACTACTATTATTATACACACCGTTCGGCCGTGCAAGTGAAAGGCAATAATGACGATATATGATGAATTGATTGAGATGAGAAAAGCTGGTATGAACTCGACCTCTCTTGTTTTTGTAAATATGATTAGTTCATCGTTCTTGATTCAGCCTATTATGAATAAACATGTTTGCAATGACAATTAGAGATTATAGTTGCTTATGCCATGCTTAATTAGCTAGGAGTTTATAATGGTTTATCTTGCATGCCAGCATGCTATTAAAATTATTGTGATGTTGTATAGTAGGGTGGTATCCTCCTTTGAATGATTCGAGTGACTCGACTTGGCACATGTTCACACATGTAGTTTATATCCTACTCATGCTTGCACTCAATGTTTATTAATTTTAATGCATGTTCATGACTGTTGTCGCTCTCTAGCTGGTCGCTTCCCAGTCTTTTTCTAGCCTTCACTCGTACTAAGCGGGAATACTACTTGTGCATCCAATCCCTTAAACCTAAAAATTATTCCATATGAGCCCACCATATCTTCCTATATGCGGTATCTACCTGCCGTTCCAAGTAAATTTGTATGTGCCAAACTCTAAACCTTCAAATGAAATTCTGTTTTGTATGCTCGAATAGCTCATGTATCAACTAGGGCTGTCTGTATCTTCCATGCTAGGTGGGTTATTCTCAAGAGGAGTGGACTCCGCTCCTCACTCACGAGAAAATGGCTGGTCACCGGGATGCCCAGTCCCATGCTTTAAGCAAATCAAATCAAAATAATTGCAAACAAAACTCCCCCAGGATTGTTGTTAGTTCGACGGTACCCATTGTTTCGGACCAGCCGTGGAGTGTGCTTGTTGGTGGTGGGGGAGTATAAACTTTACCATTCTGTTTGGGAACCGCCTATAATGTGTGTAGCATGGAAGATATCGAGATCTCTCAGTTGTTATGTTGAAAACGAAAGTATACCACTCAAAATATTATTTATCTCTATTTCAAAAATCGAGCTCTGGCACCTCTACAAATCCCTGCTTCCCTCTGTGAAGGTCCTATCCATTTACTTTTATGTTGAGTCATCACCCTCTTATTAAAAAGCACCAGTTGGAGAGCACTGCTATCATTTGCATCCATTACTATTAATTTATATTGAGTATGACTATGACTGGATCTCTTTTACCATGAATTACAATGTTTAGTCAGTCCTTGATCTTCAAAGGTGCTCTACATTTATGTTTTGCGGTCTCAGAAAGGGCTAGCGAGATACCATCTTGTTATATCATATTATGATTGTTTTGAGAAAGTGTTGTCATCCGAGATTTATTATTATTGCTCGCTAGTTGATTATGCCATTGATATGAGTAAACATGAGACCTAAGTGTTATTGTGAATATGGTTAGTCATAATCTTTGCTGAAAACTTGAATGCTGGCTTTACATATTTACAACAACAAGAGCAAACAGAGTTTGTAAAAGTTTTTCTTTATCACTTTCAGTTTGTCAACTGAATTGCTTGAGGACAAGCAAAGGTTTAAGCTTGGGGGAGTTGATACGTCTCTGTCGTATCTACTTTTCCAAACACTTTTGCCCTTCTTTTGGACTCTAACTTGCATGATTTGAATGGAACTAACCCGGACTGACGCTATTTTCAGCAGAATTGCCATGGTGTTATTTTTGTGCAGAAACAAAAGTTCTCGGAATGACCTGAAACTTCACGGAGATTATTTTTGGAATTAATAAAAAATACTGGCGAAAGAATCAAGGCCAGGGGGCCCACACCCTGTCCACGAGGGTGGGAGGCACGCCTGCCCCCTGGGCGCGCCCCCCTGCCTCGTGGGCCCCCTGGTGCTCCACCGACCTCAACTCCAACTCTATATATTCACGTTCGGGGAGAAAAAAACCAGAGAGAAGGATTCATCGCATTTTACGATACGAAGACGCCGCCAAGCCCTAATCTCTCTTGGGAGGGCTGATCTGGAGTCCGTTCGGGGCTCCGGAGAGGGGAATCCATCGCCGTCGTCATCATCAACCATCCTCCATCACCAATTTCATGATGCTCACTGCCGTGCGTGAGTAATTCCATCGTAGGCTTGCTGGACGGTGATGGGTTGGATGAGATTTATCATGTAATCGAGTTAGTTTTGTTAGGGTTTGATCCCTAGTATCCATTATGTTCTGAGATTGATGTTGCTATGACTTTGCTATGCTTAATGCTTGTCACTAGGGCCTGAGTGCCATGATTTCAGATCTGAACCTATTATGTTTTCATGAATATATGTGAGTTCTTGATACTATCTTGCAAGTCAATAGTCACCTACCATGTGTTATGATCCGGCAACCCCGAAGTGACAATAATCGGGACCACTCCCGGTGATGACCATAGTTTGAGGAGTTCATGTATTCACTATGTGTTAATGCTTTGGTCCGGTACTCTATTAAAAGGAGGCCTTAATATCCCTTAGTTTCCACTAGGACCCCGCTGCCACGGGAGGGTAGAACAAAAGATGTCATGCAAGTTCTTTCCCATAAGCACGTATGACTATATTCGGAATACATGCCTACATTACATTGATGAATTGGAGCTAGTTCTGTGTCACCCTATGTTATGACTGTTACATGAGGAACCACATCCGACATAATTATCCATCACCGATCCAATGCCTATGAGCTTTTCACATATTGATCTCTGCTTAGTTACTTTACCGTTGCCACTGTTACAATCACTACAATACTGCTATCTTTACTTTTTGCCACCGTTACTGTTACTATCATACTACTTTGCTACTAAATACTTTGCTGCAGATATTAAGTTATCCAGGTGTGGTTGAATTGACAACTCAGCTTCTAATACTTGAGAATATTCTTTGGCTCCCCTTGTGTCGAATCAATAAATTTGGGTTGAATACTCTACCCTCGAAAACTGTTGCGATCCCCTATACTTGTGGGTTATCAGCTGGCATCGGGCAAGTTGCCCCAACAAGGCTCTTACCGGGGCTGCGGAGGCCGCCCCGGCAAGGGTCTTGCCGGGGAGCCCACCTCGCCCTTCTGCTCTTTGTGTTTCTAGTCTTGGCGTTGCTCTGGTTGTCTTGTGCCTCCGGCTTCCCTCCTCTGCCCTACCTAGTGTGGCCGTGGGCGCGGCTCTGACTGCCCGTGCACAAGTAAAGGGGTAAAAAGGAGAGCCCCTACTTTTGTACACTGACAGGAGCCCCCGGGCCTGGGCCACACATAAGCGTAACGCGTTGTTGGGCCGGACCCAGAACGGTGCGCGGGCAGGCGGGGCGGGATTTTACCGCAGTAACTTCTCCGCTCGCTGCGCTTCCCCACGACCCACGTTGAATGCGCGTCGTGGAGGGGCGTGTGTGACATGGGGGGCATGCGTGGGGTGGCCGCTGCCCTCATGCGTCACATCGCAGTAAATGGTAAAGAGGCGGCCCGCGCCTTCCCCATAGAAAAAGGAAAAACACAGGCGCGCCGCTCATTTACCCTCTACACCTCTCCAATCTCGGAACCGCCGTCCCCTCCTTCTTCCTTCTCAAGCTCTTGCTCTCGCTCGCCGCCGCCGCGTCTTTGTCGTCCCCCATCCTCTATCTCCTTTGGCCACTATGGCACCCAAAACCAGCAATGGCAAGGGAGTGGCCAAGGACGCCGGGGGAAAGGAGCCACCGGAGAGTGAGTTGGCGGTGTGGCGGACGCAGCTTGCCTACTTTCCGTCGACGGTCGACGCGATCCACCTTCGAGACTACTTCAAGCCCCTGTGGGGGGGGGGGGGGGGGGGGGGGGGGGGGGGGGGGGGGGGGGGGGGGGGGGGGGGGGGGGGGGGGGGGGGGGGGGGGGGGGGGGGGGGGGGGGGGGGGGGGGGGGGGGGGGGGGGGGGGGGGGGGGGGGGGGGGGGGGGGGGGGGGGGGGGGGGGGGGGGGGGGGGGGGGGGCGGCCTCTGTCCCCCTTTCTCCGATTTCTTCAATGACGTCATGCACACCTATGGCTTCCACCTTCTGGATTTTACTCCAAATGTCGTGGCGTGCATGGCTCTTTTTGCTCATCTCTGTGAGGGCTTCGCCGGAGTGCTCCCCAACACGGCGCTTTCCGCCACTACTTCTATCCTCGTATCCAAAAGGGAGGCGCCATCTCTGGTTCTGTCACATGGATCCCAAGGACCTAGGAGAAAGGGACATACCCGGAGGGCGCTCAAAAGCAGAAGTGGGAGGAGTGGCAGAGTCGGTGGTGCTGGATTGAGGAGGAGGACCCGCAGGATTTTTGCCGGGTTCGCTAGGCGCCGCCGGTTCGCAGAGATGATTGGAGCAATGTCGACGCCGATGATGAGAAGCTCAAGGTCGCCACCACCAGGATCCATCGCCTCACCGTTGCCGGGCTCACCCTGGAGATGATTGGGGTGGATTTCATCCGCCGCCGAATTGCTCCATTGCACAACAAGGGGAGGGCGGCCTGACTCTTCATGAACGCGGCCGACATCATGAGGCTTCGCCCTGGCTTGGACCACAACCTCACGGTGATCAGGCACGCCCACTTGTGCCAGAGGCTTTTTCAGCTCGACGTGCACTGCGACAGCAGGGTCGAGAGGACCGACAAGGCCGCGAAGGCCGGCAAGGTCGCCAAGGGGCCCTTGTTTGGGTTGCCGGCGGGGGTGGTCCCGCTGAGCAAGAACTCCCGCCGTAACGACATCATCGCCATGATGCCGGACTTCAACGCGCACGGCCTTAACCCGAATTGGGTCGAGCCGGGGGCGGATTAGGTGCAGGAGTTCTTCGACAAACTGTCGGAGAAGTACGTCCGTGCCGAGCCGCTGCTCATCCAGGACACCTCCCAAGTGGAGCTGGACTACATTGCTGCCAGGGTGGCGGAGGCGGAGCTCGCCAAGGAGGCCGGCAGCGCTGGCGGCGTGGAGGATGAGGCCGCGGCAGGTGCGGAGGAGAAAGAGCTCGCCCAGTGGGCGGAGTCTGCTGGGGAGGCCAGTGGCGCCGGCACCGGGGCCCCTCTCATTGAAGATGTGGTCGACGAGTCGACTGAGGAGGAGGCCGAGGCCGTTGACCCGCCGGCCGCAGGAAGGAGACGCGTCCTGTGCCGGGTCGGCTCTGGTGAGCCAGTTCGGCCCGCCAAGGCTGTGCAGCGGCAAGAGGCCCCTGAGGAGTCCGTGCGCCAGATGAGGGCCGCGGCAGTGAAGAAGGCGGTGAAGACCACAGTGGCAAAGAAGAAGGCGACCGCCTCTTCTTCGTCCAAGCGTCGCCGGACTCCACCCGCTTCCCCCTCTCCCGCAGATGTTGGCGCGGAGGTCGTTTTTGACTTTGGGTCCCTCAGCCTGAGGAGGAAGAGGAAGCCAGAGGAGGAGGAGGTGGAGGAAGAGTAAGCATCTTGCCCCCCTATCCGCATTTTCTCCTGACTCTACTCCCGTGTTATCTCTCCTTGACCTGATGTTGTCTTCACAGGGACATGGAGATTCTGGCGCAGAGGGTGGCAAAGAGGGCCAAGGCCTTGACAGGCGACAAGCCCCCAGCGGGTACTTCGAGTACACCGCTGGTGGTAGAGAGCAGCCCAGAGAGCAGCCCCCGACGCAGCCCCGCGTCAGCCCCCAGCGTGAGTCCATCACTCGCTCCTCCGTTGATGAACCTTGGGATGTGAATCTTTGATGCCGATCTTGCCAGGTTTTGCAGGAGAGGAACGGCAGCAGGAGGAGCCACCAAGGGCTACCCAAAACACACCGCCCCTCTCGACTACGCCGCCCCGAGGGGCGTCCCCGGCAAGGGTATCCACCACCGAGCCCACACCCATGGAGGAGGAGGAGGAGACGAACTTGGGCGCCGGTGGCTCTACCCCGGCAACGAACGTTGACGGGGAGGGCGCCACTTCTTCCCAGCTAGGTGCAGGTAAATTGCTTGCTTCCTGTCCAGGTGCTCTTTCTTATTTCTGTTTTGACTTTGACCTCGTTGCTTCTCTTCCCTTGGGTCCCAGATCCTCCCCTGACGGACCAGGAGAACATCAACATCATTATTGGGGAGGTCGCCAAGGATGATGAGGCCGAGGACACCAGGATTGCTGCCGAAGAGGCCGCCAAGACCGCCGATGAGGAGGCCGCCAAGGGATCCGCCGGGGATGCCGGCGGGGCCGCTGCTGCCGAGGAGGCCGGCAAGGCCGCTGCCGGAGAGGAGGAGCTTGACGACCATCCTTCCTCATCCACAACCCCTGCTCCGGGCAAGTACCTGAAGGTGGGCGACGATTTGTTCGTCCACCTTCCCGGGACGGCAAGCACCAGAGCGCCGGCTGAGGGGGAGGTGTTTGATGATGACGCACTCGCTACCGCCGGGCTTCAGGTTTCTCCCGCAGATGTTGGCGCGGAGGTCGTTTTTGACTTTGGGTCCCTCAGCCTGAGGAGGAAGAGGAAGCCAGAGGAGGAGGAGGTGGAGGAAGAGTAAGCATC
>JAAAWM010008192.1:0-12432 GCA_036873465.1 Thinopyrum obtusiflorum
AGTATGCACACTCACTAGCATCCTATGGACTGACAAAATACCTTGGACTGTAACACATGCAAGTCCTTGGTTTCATTTCCATCAGATGGAAATCCTATTGTCATCCATGTTTTATATCTCATTATTGAAATATGTTTTAATTGCTAGTTCAACCCGAACCGACTTTAAGCATCGCTACGATGAAACATCCTCATCGTAGTCAACTCCTTGAATTTGTTATTTCAACAAGTCGAGCTTTATGGATAAAACATTTTTATCCGTATCAGTTTTTAGTTCCATAAATATTCGTTAGACTCTAAGTCTTTTGAAAGGTGTATCAAGATTTTAATCTTGAATCACTTATATGGAAACTATCTCGGATTTTATTGGCATTTAGCCAATTCCGGAGTCAGGGCCCATCAACGCTTCCTTGTGTATCGTAGGTATACTGTTGTCTAACAACAATATCTCGTTTGCGCACCTGAGAGGTTTGCACGAGCCTTGCCTACGTGGTTCAGCTACAAGTTTGACCGAAGTCCATACATTTTATTGTAGAGACTTCCGTATCAGTCGCAGATGGAAACTCTGGAATTACTTCCAAGGTCTCTTTCCTTTGATCTGATGATGAAGATACTTGTTATCTTGTCGAGTTGCACTGTCCTCCCACTCACCTTTTGTAAGAACTATTCTCTTTAAAAGTATACCGTTTTGTGGCAAAACTATTTGCCTCGGTATTAGTGGTGGGGGAATACCCAATCACTTGGGATAACCTACAAAGTAGCACTTGTCTGATTTGGAATAGGTTTGTAACCTTTTACACAAGCCCCATATTCCAAATGTTAAGAAAAAATATAACATGGTTGGGCGTACCATACCATGGCGTCATTTCAACAGACCCGATGGAGCTCTTTTCAGTGTAAAAGCCACAGTCTCTAAAGCATCACTTTTAAAAGGGATAATGGCATATTTATTTATGTCATCTTTGATCTTACCATGTCATAAATGGTTCGATTACATCTTCACGGACTTTCCACTTGCAGTGGTGTTCCGGGAGGTGCAAGTTATGAAACCCCTTTCACAACTCATTAGACATTCGCTAAACTTGTAACTCAAATTTTCCTTTCTGCAATCGAATTGTAGAAACATAATTTTCTTGTTACAATAACTTCTACTTCATTTTGAAAACCTTTCGAATGATTTCAAAAGATCTAGACTTACGTCTCATCAAGTAAATATCCATATATCTACTTGAGTCATTTCTGAAGATAGATAAATCCACTACTTGCAACAACATTTATTGAACAACATACATCTAAATGTATGATCACCAATAAGTTTGTTGCTCGTTCCTTATGGCCTATGAACGGTATTTCAGTCACTTCACTTTTTGGAGGAAAGTTGCAGGTGTCAGATGATTCAAAATCAAACGACTTCAAAATCCATCAAAATGGAATTTTCCATGCGGGTTTCTCCAATGTGACCAAATGCAGTGCCACACTTGTGTGGTATTCTTTTAGTCTTACGACATTTAGCGTCAGTGTTATGGATGTATCATATTGCCATCAATATTCATAACATACGTCCCATCGACGATGGAAGTATGGCCCTCATGTTATTCATAATACTGAACAACAATTGTTCTTCTATGAACAACCCTTTTGCAACAAACATTGTGCAACGGGCTAGAGTGTATGAAACTCTAAAATGAATTATGAAAGTAAAAATAGAGGTAATATATTATTATCATTATTCATAACATACATCTCATTCTCAATGAAGGGGGGGGGGGGGGGGGGGGGGGGGGGGGGGGGGGGGGGGGGGGGGGGGGGGGGGGGGGGGGGGGGGGGGGGGGGGGGGGGGGGGGGGGGGGGGGGGGGGGGGGGGGGGGGGGGGGGGGGGGGGGGGGGGGGGGGGGGGGGGGGGGGGGGGGGGGGGGGGGGGGGGGGGGGGGGGGGGGGGGGGGGGGGGGGGGGGGGGGGGGGGGGGGGGGGGGGGGGGGGGGGGGGGGGGGGGGGGGGGGGGGGGGGGGGGGGGGGGGGGGGGGGGGGGGGGGGGGGGGGGGGGGGGGGGGGGGGGGGGGGGGGGGGGGGGGGGGGGGGGGGGGGGGGGGGGGGGGGGGGGGGGGGGGGGGGGGGGGGGGGGGGGGGGGGGGGGGGGGGGGGGGGGGGGGGGGGGGGGGGGGGGGGGGGGGGGGGGGGGGGGGGGGGGGGGGGGGGGGGGGGGGGGGGGGGGGGGGGGGGGGGGGGGGGGGGGGGGGGGGGGGGGGGGGGGGGGGGGGGGGGGGGGGGGGGGGGGGGGGGGGGGGGGGGGGGGGGGGGGGGGGGGGGGGGGGGGGGGGGGGGGGGGGGGGGGGGGGGGGGGGGGGGGGGGGGGGGGGGGGGGGGGGGGGGGGGGGGGGGGGGGGGGGGGGGGGGGGGGGGGGGGGGGGGGGGGGGGGGGGGGGGGGGGGGGGGGGGGGGGGGGGGGGGGGGGGGGGGGGGGGGGGGGGGGGGGGGGGGGGGGGGGGGGGGGGGGGGGGGGGGGGGGGGGGGGGGGGGGGGGGGGGGGGGGGGGGGGGGGGGGGGGGGGGGGGGGGGGGGGGGGGGGGGGGGGGGGGGGGGGGGGGGGGGGGGGGGGGGGGGGGGGGGGGGGGGGGGGGGGGGGGGGGGGGGGGGGGGGGGGGGGGGGGGGGGGGGGGGGGGGGGGGGGGGGGGGGGGGGGGGGGGGGGGGGGGGGGGGGGGGGGGGGGGGGGGGGGGGGGGGGGGGGGGGGGGGGGGGGGGGGGGGGGGGGGGGGGGGGGGGGGGGGGGGGGGGGGGGGGGGGGGGGGGGGGGGGGGGGGGGGGGGGGGGGGGGGGGGGGGGGGGGGGGGGGGGGGGGGGGGGGGGGGGGGGGGGGGGGGGGGGGGGGGGGGGGGGGGGGGGGGGGGGGGGGGGGGGGGGGGGGGGGGGGGGGGGGGGGGGGGGGGGGGGGGGGGGGGGGGGGGGGGGGGGGGGGGGGGGGGGGGGGGGGGGGGGGGGGGGGGGGGGGGGGGGGGGGGGGGGGGGGGGGGGGGGGGGGGGGGGGGGGGGGGGGGGGGGGGGGGGGGGGGGGGGGGGGGGGGGGGGGGGGGGGGGGGGGGGGGGGGGGGGGGGGGGGGGGGGGGGGGGGGGGGGGGGGGGGGGGGGGGGGGGGGGGGGGGGGGGGGGGGGGGGGGGGGGGGGGGGGGGGGGGGGGGGGGGGGGGGGGGGGGGGGGGGGGGGGGGGGGGGGGGGGGGGGGGGGGGGGGGGGGGGGGGGGGGGGGGGGGGGGGGGGGGGGGGGGGGGGGGGGGGGGGGGGGGGGGGGGGGGGGGGGGGGGGGGGGGGGGGGGGGGGGGGGGGGGGGGGGGGGGGGGGGGGGGGGGGGGGGGGGGGGGGGGGGGGGGGGGGGGGGGGGGGGGGGGGGGGGGGGGGGGGGGGGGGGGGGGGGGGGGGGGGGGGGGGGGGGGGGGGGGGGGGGGGGGGGGGGGGGGGGGGGGGGGGGGGGGGGGGGGGGGGGGGGGGGGGGGGGGGGGGGGGGGGGGGGGGGGGGGGGGGGGGGGGGGGGGGGGGGGGGGGGGGGGGGGGGGGGGGGGGGGGGGGGGGGGGGGGGGGGGGGGGGGGGGGGGGGGGGGGGGGGGGGGGGGGGGGGGGGGGGGGGGGGGGGGGGGGGGGGGGGGGGGGGGGGGGGGGGGGGGGGGGGGGGGGGGGGGGGGGGGGGGGGGGGGGGGGGGGGGGGGGGGGGGGGGGGGGGGGGGGGGGGGGGGGGGGGGGGGGGGGGGGGGGGGGGGGGGGGGGGGGGGGGGGGGGGGGGGGGGGGGGGGGGGGGGGGGGGGGGGGGGGGGGGGGGGGGGGGGGGGGGGGGGGGGGGGGGGGGGGGGGGGGGGGGGGGGGGGGGGGGGGGGGGGGGGGGGGGGGGGGGGGGGGGGGGGGGGGGGGGGGGGGGGGGGGGGGGGGGGGGGGGGGGGGGGGGGGGGGGGGGGGGGGGGGGGGGGGGGGGGGGGGGGGGGGGGGGGGGGGGGGGGGGGGGGGGGGGGGGGGGGGGGGGGGGGGGGGGGGGGGGGGGGGGGGGGGGGGGGGGGGGGGGGGGGGGGGGGGGGGGGGGGGGGGGGGGGGGGGGGGGGGGGGGGGGGGGGGGGGGGGGGGGGGGGGGGGGGGGGGGGGGGGGGGGGGGGGGGGGGGGGGGGGGGGGGGGGGGGGGGGGGGGGGGGGGGGGGGGGGGGGGGGGGGGGGGGGGGGGGGGGGAAAATATCAAGTAGTTAGTGTTCTCCCAAGTGTAGCACCGTCACGGCACCTATCTCTTCGGGGTATCGCAGGATCTCCCTGGGTACGAACGATTTGAGAAGTGTGAGGCGGGTGAGTTGAGAACTCGCAGCGAGATCACTTGGTTGTCTTGACGTTCTGGAAGGATCTCCCTGAGCTCGGAACACACGCATCGAAAGATGAACAAGAATCACATAAGATGTGATCGGCAAGTTTGCCTACCGATTGAAGTTCGCGCCATCAGTGTTCATCTCGTTCAATGGCGTTGAATGACAATGCGGGTCTTGAATCACTCATAATCAATTTTGAGAGATATTGATTTGAGTGGGAGCGCACTGTTGAATTAACTTGTTTAATTCTCAGTGCAATTAATTTTGAACACTGTCTAAGTGTCTTTGCATAATTAGTTGTAGAAGAATGGCTCGCATTTCCACCTTCCCTATTAAAATTGAATAGCTGTTAAATATCTGGTTAAAAACTTTACGGATGGTAACGTAATGTGAGGATTGTCCTCAAGAGTGCCGAGAAGGACTTTGTCCTATCGCATACTTTCGGTATTCTCCCGCTAATGCTATGGATCATGTGACTCTCGTCCTTCGATCCAAGAAGCTAGAATTCCGTTTTCAGTCAAGTGCAATATGTTTGCTTCCATGAGACCCAAACTTCGAAAGTTTGGATAGTTATTTGATATTCATGGAATCTGAAAATCATTTTCAGAGACAAACAAAGGCTAAAAGATATATGATATCCAAAGCAATGTTTGTTTTGCAAAACATTAGTAAAAGTGTTTACTGGGCTTTTGACTGAAAAGAGAGGGATCCAGTAGAACGCCTGTCATATGATGAAAGGTGAATAAAACAACAACTCAAAGAGGAAGGAAATGTCCGAAGTGTGTTAGTGAGACTTTCACACCTAGGAAAGTCCGGGGCTAAATGCCACTCTTAAGTTGGGTGCTTCTTCTGAGAGTAGGAGAAATACTGAAAGTTAAACTGTTAGAAGTATAAAGGCAAAAAGAAAAAAGACTGGAATATCCAGCTCATGTATGAATGTCATACAAGTTTTTGATGTATAGAAGGCTGGTCAAAGATATAGTTCTTGGGAATTATGATTAAATTGTTAATCACTGATTCTTGGGTATTGTGAGTTAATCACAAAGATACCCGCTCGATTGCATTCTGTTGCAACTCAATGTAAGAACTACGATGGCCTGAAAGACTAGCCAGGAATGAGGTTTAGGTATACACAGGGAATATAGTAAATGTTACTATACCTTCCATCGGTGTATTACCGTCTGTATTTATTTTCATAATTCATTTGGAGTTTCAAACACTCTAGCCCTTTGCATAAGGTATCTTGCAAGAAGGTTATTCATAAGAGAACTTTTGATGTTCGGTGTTATGAATAACATAAGGGCCATACTCTCATTGAGAATGAGATGTATGTTATGAATATTGATAATAATACATTACCTCAAGATTTACTTTCATAATTCATTTTAGAGTTTTATACACTCTAGCCCGTTGCATAAAGTTTGTTGCAAGAGTGTTGTTCATAAAAGAACAATTGTTGTTCAGTATTATGAATAAACATAAGGGCCATACTTCCATCTAGGATGGGATGTATGTTATGAATATTGATGGTAATATGATACATCCATAACACTGACGCTAAATGTCGCAAGACTAAAAGAATACCACACATGTGTGGCACTGCATTTGGTCACATTGGAGAAACCCGCATGGAAAATTCCATTATGATGGATTTTGAAGTCGTTTGATTTTGAATCATCTGACACTTGCAACTTTCCTCCAAAAGGTAAAGTGACTGAAATACCGTTCACAGGCCATAAGGAACAAGCAACAAACTTATCGGTGATCATGCATTATGATGTGTGTAGTCCGATAAATGTTGTTGCAAGTAGTGGATTTATCTATCTTCAGAACTGACTCAAGTAGATATATGGATATTTACTTGATGAGACGTAAGTCTGGATCTTTTGAAATCATTCAAAAGGTTTTCAAAAATGAAGTAGAAGTTATTGTAACAAGAAAATTATGTTTCTACAATTCGATTGCAGAAAGGAATTTTTGAGTTACAAGTTTAGCGAATGTCTGATGAGTTGTGAAAGGGGTTTCATAACTTACACCTCCCGGAACACCACTGAAAGTGGAAAGTCCGTGAAGATGTATTCAAACCATTTATGACATGGTAAGATCAAAGATGACATAAATCAATTTGCCATTATCACTTTTAGAGTAATGCTTTAGTGACTGCGGCTTTTACACTGAAAAGAGCTCCATCAGATCTGTTGAAATGATGCCATGGTATGGTATGCCCAACCATGTTCTATCTTTTCTTAACATTTGGAATATGGGAATTGTGTAAGATGTTTACAAACCTATTCCAAATCAGACAAGTGCTACTTTGTAGGTTATCCCAAAATGTTGGGTATTCCCCCACCACTGTACCGAGGCAAAAGGTTTTGCCACAAAATGGTATGCTTTTAAAGAGAATAGTTCTTGCAAAAGGTGAGTGGGAGGACAGTGCAACTCGATGAGATAAGTAGTATCTTCGTTATCAGGTCAAAGGAAAGGAACCTTGGAAGTGATTCCAGAGTTTCCTACTGCGACTGATACGGAAGCCTCTACATGAGATGTATGGACTTCGGTCGAACTTGCAGCTGAACCACGTAGGCAAAACGTGTGCAAACCTCTCAGGTGCGCATACGAGATATTGTTGTTAGACAACAATA
This sequence comes from Thinopyrum obtusiflorum, assembly GCA_036873465.1. Classification (NCBI taxonomy): domain Eukaryota; kingdom Viridiplantae; phylum Streptophyta; class Magnoliopsida; order Poales; family Poaceae; genus Thinopyrum; species Thinopyrum obtusiflorum. The sequence continues at coordinate 6,971 of JAAAWM010008192.1, forward strand.
TACCTACGATACACAAGGAAGCGTTGATGGGCCCTGACTCCGGAATTGGCTAAAGGCCAAATACAATCCGAGATAGTTTCCATAAATGATTCGAGATTGAAATCTTGATACACCATTCGGAAGACTTGGAGTCTAACGAACATTAATGGAACTATAACTGATGTGGATAAAATGTTTTATCCATAAAGCTCGACTTGTTGAAATAACAAGTTCAAGGAGTTGACTACGATGAGTTCATCTCACCGTAGCGATGCTTAAAAGTCAGATCGGGTTAAACTAGCAATTAATACATATTTCAACCATGAGATATGAAACATGGATGCCAAAAGGATTTCCATAAGATGGAAATGCAACCTAGGACTTGTGAGTGATACAGTCCAAAGTATTTTGTCGATCCAGAGGATGCTAGTGAATCTGCATACTTCGGAGTTCCAGCAATGGACAGAAGAGAGCAAAATGGAGTTGGAATCTTCGTTTTGATGAAATGGTCAAAAGAGTTTGACTTCATCAATGGGTAACGAAGATGCTTGTAGTTTCAAGAAAGTAAGTGGGAGCATAATGATATTTCTAAAAACCTTGTGTGCTTGACACATTGTTAATTGGAAATAAATTTCTTGACACGAATTAGGACTTCATTTGAAAATAGTTTTTTGATGAAGTGCCTAGGCTATATAGCCTTGCTATTAGGCATGATGATCTATGGAGATAGATTTGCCTAATGGGGCTAAGCAAATAAAATACATATTGACAAAATGCTAAAACAGTTTAGCACTAAAAACGTCAAGGAGTGATTCTTGCCGAAGTCACATGGAAAGAGTTTTTACAAGACTCGGTGTCCCAAAACACTGATGAGCAAAATACATGATGGAAATTCCACACACTCTTGTGTTTGGATAAATCATGTATTCCATGGTATGTAAAACAACCAGATATGTCCAGTACTCCCAAGGAGTTGCGAGTACAGATACCAAAGTGATCAAAGTAATGATCATGGGACAACAGTGAAAGATGTCATTGAGTACTAGAGTAGCACTAATGACATGTTTTCTCGCAAGCAGAGATTATGAATGAGTTCGTTGTAAAAGGTTACATCGATACAGTCTTAATCAATGCTCCATGCGATTTTCGATTTAAATCAAGGGTTTTGTGTAATACACGATATGGTGGCACGGTATTTGGAAATTGTTTCCAAACAGGTTACTGTGGCGATTTCTATAACAAAGGCTATGTATGTTGACGCGTTCGAAGCGACAACAAGGATATTGAATCATATAGTTCATTCATGAACTTAGTATGGTTCCAAGATGGCTTTGATCAATGGGACACTATAGCAGATAGCTGTTCCATAGCTCAGTCTGAGGAATCAGGTTTCGACCAATGATTCACATATATACAAAGCCAAGTCCACACAAAATATGAATTTTGTGAAAGCGTGAAAATGCAAGGATATGCAAAGACACACACGGAGCTGAAGTTGTCAGATCCGTTGGACATCAGGCTATACCACATGTAAAGCATATTTTACACCAATGTGCCATAGGTGTAAAGTGCATTAGCATGAACTAGATTATTGACTCTAGTGCAAGTGGGAGTCTGTAGGAGATATGCCCTAGAGGCAATAGGGGGGGGGGGGGGGGGGGGGGGGGGGGGGGGGGGGGGGGGGGGGGGGGGGGGGGGGGGGGGGGGGGGGGGGGGGGGGGGGGGGGGGGGGGGGGGGGGGGGGGGGGGGGGGGGGGGGGGGGGGGGGGGGGGGGGGGGGGGGGGGGGGGGGGGGGGGGGGGGGGGGGGGGGGGGGGGGGGGGGGGGGGGGGGGGGGGGGGGGGGGGGGGGGGGGGGGGGGGGGGGGGGGGGGGGGGGGGGGGGGGGGGGGGGGGGGGGGGGGGGGGGGGGGGGGGGGGGGGGGGGGGGGGGTGGGAGGGAGAGAGAAGCCAGACAAGTCATGGCATGTGTATGAGAGCAAGAGCTTGGAGAAATGGCAGCCATATGCACTCCTATATATAGGATGGCCAAGGGGTAGAATGGTCATACCAAAACCCCAAAGTACCCTTGGCATATTCCCTTCCAAAAGGGAATATGCCATATGGGAGTGCCATGTGGAGCTCCATGGAGCTCCACATGCTTTGGCCGGCCACCATGGGGAGGGGACCCCCCCATGAGGTGCCATGCCCTCCTTCCCCTTCTAGAACACCTTTTGGGAAAATCCCAAAAAGTGCTTTTCCAAAAATTCCAAAATCTGCCATCACTATTCACGACGACATTTTTCAGCGTCCGAATGAATTGAAAATATTTATGTGGGCTTAGAACAATTCCAGTACCCACCAAAATAATTTTCAACGCATTCTGGAACAATTCCAGTTTAGTGATTTCCTCAGCAAAAAGCATCTGAAGCGGTTCCGGCAGCTCCGGAACATTTCCGGTTTTCATCCCGGAAAATTCCCAGAAGTCTCCAGAATGATTCTGGCACCCTCCAAGAATTATCAGGCTTGTGCCAAAACCAATTTGACTTAATGGAATACCCCGAAACAACTTTTTGGTTTCACCGGAACTATTCCGATATTCTCTCCGGAACGTTTCCGTTTCGTCCGAAACTTTTTCGGTGATTTTCTCTCAGACTCCCTGTCTAGTATTCAGCAGATAGATGACCCTTAAGCGTGTGACCCTATAGGTTCGGTGAAGTATAGACATGACCCGGAACCCCTTCCGATCAATGATCAACATCGAAGCCTTGGACACCCATATTGACCCCTATACCCACACGAATGAATATTCGAGTGAACCTCCAGTTGCCGTGTGCTATTCCTGTTGCTTCGCGATATGTTTCAAATACCCGAGGTGAGAAACATCGGCATCCCCGTGGATCAACACTTGTCCACAATGCCAGTTACCTCGTTACCGGTATTGTTCTCTTTTCTCGTTTCTGTGTTCCGGCATCCCTGTGATCAAATCACAAAGTGTCTGGCCAGACGATGATGGGGGGGGGGGGGGGGGGGGGGGGGGGGGGGGGGGGGGGGGGGGGGGGGGGGGGGGGGGGGGGGGGGGGGGGGGGGGGGGGGGGGGGGGGGGGGGGGGGGGGGGGGGGGGGGGGGGGGGGGGGGGGGGGGGGGGGGGGGGGGGGGGGGGGGGGGGGGGGGGGGGGGGGGGGGGGGGGGGGGGGGGGGGGGGGGGGGGGGGGGGGGGGGGGGGGGGGGGGGGGGGGGGGGGGGGGGGGGGGGGGGGGGGGGGGGGGGGGGGGGGGGGGGGGGGGGGGGGGGGGGGGGGGGGGGGGGGGGGGGGGGGGGGGGGGGGGGGGGGGGGGGGGGGGGGGGGGGGGGGGGGGGGGGGGGGGGGGGGGGGGGGGGGGGGGGGGGGGGGGGGGGGGGGGGGGGGGGGGGGGGGGGGGGGGGGGGGGGGGGGGGGGGGGGGGGGGGGGGGGGGGGGGGGGGGGGGGGGGGGGGGGGGGGGGGGGGGGGGGGGGGGGGGGGGGGGGGGGGGGGGGGGGGGGGGGGGGGGGGGGGGGGGGGGGGGGGGTTATGAACAGAAGATAAATAATAACATTTATTATTGCCTCTAGGGCATATCTCCTACAGACTCCCACTTGCACTAGAGTCAATAATCTAGTTAATGCTCATGCACTTCACACCTGTGGCACACCGGTGTAAATTGCTTCGCTTGTGGTATAGCCTGATGTCCAACGGATCTGACGACTTTAGCTCCGTGTGTATCTTTGCATATCCTCGCATTTTCATGCTTTCACAAAATTCATATTTTGTGTGGACTTGGCTTGGTATGTATGCGAATCACAGGTCAAACCTGGATTCCTCAGACTGAGTTATGGAACAACTACTTGCAGTAGTGTCCCATTTACAAAAGCCATCTTGGAACCATACTAAGTTCATGAATGAACTATATGATTCAACATCCTTTTTGTCGCTTTAAAAGCGGCAACATACTTTGCCTCTGTTATAGAATTCGCCACAGTAACTTGTTTGAACAAATTCCAACTAACTGTGCCACCATATTGTGTGTTACACAAAACCCTCAATTTAAATCGAAAATCGCATGGAGAAAAGATGAAGACAGTATCGATGTAACCTTTTACAACGAACTCTTCATGATCTCCACTTGCGAGAAAACATGTCATCAGTGCTACTATAGTACTCAATGACCCTTTTTCACTGTTGTCCCATGATCAGTACTTTTGATCAATTTGGTATCTATACTCGCAACAACTTTGGAGTATTGGACATATCTGGTTATTTTTACATACCATGGAATACATGATTAATCCAAACACGAAGGTGTGTGGAATCTCCATCATGTATTTTGCTCATCAGTGTTTTTGGGACACCGAGTCTTGCAAAAACTCTTTCCATGTGACTTCGGCAAGAATCACTCCTTGGCGTTTTAAATGCTAAAAAGTTTTAGCATCTTGTCAATATGTATCTTTGCTCAGCCCCACTAGGTAAATCTATCTCCATAGATCATCATGCCTAATATAAAGGCTATTTAGCCCAAGCACTTCATCGAAAAACTATTTTAAAAAGAAGTCCTAATTCGTGTCAAGAAATTTATTTCCAATAAACAATGTGTCAAGCACACAACGTTTTTAGAAATTTTATTATGCTCCCACTTACTTTCTTGAATCACAAGCATCTTTGTTACCCATTGATGGAGTCAAAAACCCTTTTGACCATTTCATCAAGACACGAAGATTCCAACTCCATTTTGCTCTCTTCTGTCCATCGCTGGAACTCTGAAGTATGCACACTCACTAGCATCCTATGGACTGACAAAATACCTTGGACTGTAATACATGCAAGTCCTTGGTTTCATTTCCATCAGATGGAAATCCTATTGTCATCCATGTTTCATATCTCATGATTGAAATATATATTAATTGCTAGTTCAACCCGAACCGACTTTAAGAATTGCTACGGTGAGACAATCTCATCGTAGTCAACTCCTTGAACTTGTTATTTCAACAAGTCAAGCTTTATGGATAAAACCTTTTTATCCGTATCAGTTTTAGTTCCATAAATATTCATTAGACTCTAAGTCTTTTGAAAGGTGTATCAAGATTTTAATCTTGAATCACTTATATGGAAACTATCTCGGATTGTATTGGCATTTAGCCAATCCCGGAGTCAGGGCCCATCAACGCTTCCTTGTGTATTGTAGGTATACTATTGTCTAACAACAATATCTCGTCTGTGCACCTGAGAGGTTTGCACGAGCCTTGCCTACGTGGTTCAGCTGCAAGTTCGACCGAAGTCCATACATTTTATTGTAGAGACTTCCGTATCAGTCGTAGTTGGAAACTCTGGAATTACTTCCAAGGTCTCTTTCCTTTGATCTGATGACGAAGATACTTGCTATCTCATCGAGTTGCACCGTCTCCCACTCACCTTTTGTAAGAACTATTCTCTTTAAAAGTATATCGTTTTGTGGCAAAACTATTTGCCTCGGTATTAGTGGTGGGGGAA
>JAAAWM010008193.1:0-12439 GCA_036873465.1 Thinopyrum obtusiflorum
TCATTGTGGGTTCATGACCTGTTGTATGTAATAAAATGATATGCCTGTGATAAGCTTACTAAATTTATGAATGGCTACCGAGTCGCTTCTCTGAGTGGGTGCTGCGACGAGGCAAAAAAATATTTTCTGAATACATAATTGTACGTGCATTGCAACAGGTTATCGGACAAGGCCAATCAACAATAGTACACTATTTGTACTAGCTTCACATGCTGCACTATCTCTACGTCTACGTACATAATACAACAAGTTTTAAACTTGAGACCAGCCACCCATCCTCACAAAGAACACTTTTTAACCTAGCACAGACTCCAGGAAATTTGGCCACAGTGTGAGGTGGGCCATATGTTAATGTGTTCGCTGTACGTAACCAGCACCTCGAATCCTCGATAGCAGTAGTAGTGGTAGGAGTAGTAGGGTGGCATGGGCCAGAACAAGCATTCACGTCCAGGAGTACGGCACACGCCACCAGCACGACTTCCATCTGACACCATATTTCTTGGAGTCCGTGCTACAGCAATCTCTTCAACCTCGTCGTTTCTCTAACTCAGCCATCACGCGGTGGGCAAGGTGGGGGTTTGCCGATAGTCGGTTTCCTCAACTGCGGTCCCACTTATAAGGCCTACTCCAACGCATGACCCCAAACGGACCTCCGTTTTGCCCGGATTCTGTCCGTTTGGGTAGGGCAATGGGGTCGTGTCCGGGCCATTTCTCGGATGCGGTGGTCGTGCGCCGAACGCGCGACCGCATCCCGACCGCGTACATTTTTCTTTGCAAACACATATCTTTTTTTCATCATTGATTTTTTGGGGGGGGGGGGGGGGGGGGGGGGGGGGGGGGGGGGGGGGGGGGGGGGGGGGGGGGGGGGGGGGGGGGGGGGGGGGGGGGGGGGGGGGGGGGGGGGGGGGGGGGGGGGGGGGGGGGGGGGGGGGGGGGGGGGGGGGGGGGGGGGGGGGGGGGGGGGGGGGGGGGGGGGGGGGGGGGGGGGGGGGGGGGGGGGGGGGGGGGGGGGGGGGGGGGGGGGGGGGGGGGGGGGGGGGGGGGGGGGGGGGGGGGGGGGGGGGGGGGGGGGGGGGGGGGGGGGGGGGGGGGGGGGGGGGGGGGGGGGGGGGGGGGGGGGGGGGGGGGGGGGGGGGGGGGGGGGGGGGGGGGGGGGGGGGGGGGGGGGGGGGGGGGGGGGGGGGGGGGGGGGGGGGGGGGGGGGGGGGGGGGGGGGGGGGGGGGGGGGGGGGGGGGGGGGGGGGGGGGGGGGGGGGGGGGGGGGGGGGGGGGGGGGGGGGGGGGGGGGGGGGGGGGGGGGGGGGGGGGGGGGGGGGGGGGGGGGGGGGGGGGGGGGGGGGGGGGGGGGGGGGGGGGGGGGGGGGGGGGGGGGGGGGGGGGGGGGGGGGGGGGGGGGGGGGGGGGGGGGGGGGGGGGGGGGGGGGGGGGGGGGGGGGGGGGGGGGGGGGGGGGGGGGGGGGGGGGGGGGGGGGGGGGGGGGGGGGGGGGGGGGGGGGGGGGGGGGGGGGGGGGGGGGGGGGGGGGGGGGGGGGGGGGGGGGGGGGGGGGGGGGGGGGGGGGGGGGGGGGGGGGGGGGGGGGGGGGGGGGGGGGGGGGGGGGGGGGGGGGGGGGGGGGGGGGGGGGGGGGGGGGGGGGGGGGGGGGGGGGGGGGGGGGGGGGGGGGGGGGGGGGGGGGGGGGGGGGGGGGGGGGGGGGGGGGGGGGGGGGGGGGGGGGGGGGGGGGGGGGGGGGGGGGGGGGGGGGGGGGGGGGGGGGGGGGGGGGGGGGGGGGGGGGGGGGGGGGGGGGGGGGGGGGGGGGGGGGGGGGGGGGGGGGGGGGGGGGGGGGGGGGGGGGGGGGGGGGGGGGGGGGGGGGGGGGGGGGGGGGGGGGGGGGGGGGGGGGGGGGGGGGGGGGGGGGGGGGGGGGGGGGGGGGGGGGGGGGGGGGGGGGGGGGGGGGGGGGGGGGGGGGGGGGGGGGGGGGGGGGGGGGGGGGGGGGGGGGGGGGGGGGGGGGGGGGGGGGGGGGGGGGGGGGGGGGGGGGGGGGGGGGGGGGGGGGGGGGGGGGGGGGGGGGGGGGGGGGGGGGGGGGGGGGGGGGGGGGGGGGGGGGGGGGGGGGGGGGGGGGGGGGGGGGGGGGGGGGGGGGGGGGGGGGGGGGGGGGGGGGGGGGGGGGGGGGGGGGGGGGGGGGGGGGGGGGGGGGGGGGGGGGGGGGGGGGGGGGGGGGGGGGGGGGGGGGGGGGGGGGGGGGGGGGGGGGGGGGGGGGGGGGGGGGGGGGGGGGGGGGGGGGGGGGGGGGGGGGGGGGGGGGGGGGGGGGGGGGGGGGGGGGGGGGGGGGGGGGGGGGGGGGGGGGGGGGGGGGGGGGGGGGGGGGGGGGGGGGGGGGGGGGGGGGGGGGGGGGGGGGGGGGGGGGGGGGGGGGGGGGGGGGGGGGGGGGGGGGGGGGGGGGGGGGGGGGGGGGGGGGGGGGGGGGGGGGGGGGGGGGGGGGGGGGGGGGGGGGGGGGGGGGGGGGGGGGGGGGGGGGGGGGGGGGGGGGGGGGGGGGGGGGGGGGGGGGGGGGGGGGGGGGGGGGGGGGGGGGGGGGGGGGGGGGGGGGGGGGGGGGGGGGGGGGGGGGGGGGGGGGGGGGGGAACATCTACTAAATTGTGCTCTATCAATATATGGATGTACTCTTCTTCCCAATACAAAAACTTGCATCCATTCTACTCCCTGGGGGGGGGGGGGGGGGGGGGGGGGGGGGGGGGGGGGGGGGGGGGGGGGGGGGGGGGGGGGGGGGGGGGGGGGGGGGGAAGTCAAGTATTTCGGAACGGAGGGAGTACACAATAAAATTTTTAAGTTAGCACAACTAGTCTAATCCGAGAGCAGAACCAAAGATTTGGTCGGGTTCTTCCTCCTTTTGTCGACACGTGGGACATCTAGCATCCAGGTCGTGTCATGAAAGAAAATAGAGTGGTAGTTGAAGCCATGAGATGTGCATCTTGGGTTAAACTATAAATAGAATCTTACTACTCTTGAGTAACTCCAAAAGCGGCCACCGAAGATCTTTATTGGATTTGTTTTTCATCACCAGCACGTCGAGGTGAAAGATGTGCAGGTTCAGTGGGTCCTCTTGCGTTTTCACTGACATGTGGGACCGCATATGAGCAAACAGACGATGGGCTTCGCGCGTCTGCTGGCTGACTGAGAAGAGAGATAGAGGAGGGCTGAGCATGGACTCCAGGAAATTTGTTCTACATACTCGATATAGTGGAGTAACCAGCACCTCGATATAGTGGGGTGGCATGGGCCATAACTAGCATTCATGTCTAGCAATACGGCACACGCCACCCACACGAGTCCCATCCGACACCAATTTTCTTGGAGTCCGTGCTAGCTACATCCATCTCTTCCCCCTCCTGTTTTCTCAGCCATCGCGCGGTGGGCGGGGTGGGGGTTTGCCGATAGTCAGTTTGCTCAACTGTGGTCCCACTTGTAAGTGAAAATGCAACACAGCACGCATTCCCCCTTGAGCGGTGTGCCGGACAAACCGTGTGGGGGTGCGACGCGAACACGGCAGGCTTTTCCTTTTGAACTTGTAACTTGTAAAATTTGGTTCTGCTCCATGGGGCGACCGATAAATAGAAATAACAATTTTCCCTAGAGTAATGAGAAGTTTGGTTCTGGCGCGGTTCATGCATGGAGTACGTAGGAAAATTATAAAGTTGATGCAAAAGGTAAGATAATTACTAGTAGTACCATATACTACTACATGGATTTGATGGAAAGATAAAGATACATATGGATCCATCAACGACATCCTCACGCCCTAATGCACCGGGTCACCAACCGATGTGTGAGGAGCAGCGGCGTTGGCGGCAAGCTCAATGTGCTTCTGAACAATGCCGTCCAAGGTTGCCCTGCGGTCCAAGAAGGCCAGCGTCCTATCGTCCTCCTCTTGCATGTAGTAGTCCTTGTGGACGATTTGCGTGTAGACGTGGGTGATTATGTCGATGGTGTCTTGCTGCCCCAGGAGCTGCGTGGCGAGCGTGACCTCGAGGTGGACATTCTTCGGCGCGACGGCGGGCAGTCGCAGGGCCACCAGTGCGTCGAAGAGGTTGTCACCATAGAGGCCGTTGAGGGTGGCAGGCATCGCAGAGCCTGGGCGCGTGGGCTGGAGGCGTATGTCAAGGTCGTCCGCGAGCTTCTTGACGACGGTGAACTTGTCGAGGAAGCCGACGAGGACCTCGTCGAACAAGGAGACGAAGCTGTCGTCCAAGCGGCCCCTCACCCTGGCGGCCTCAAGCACTACCTAGAGACGTTCCTCGGTGTCGGGCCGCAGGCCGGCGTCGTGGACCATCTGGCACAGCCGGCTGATGCTCGCGCTCATCACCTCCATGGGTCTAGCTTCTAGTCAACTGATCTTGCGATTGGAGTGATCACTCTTGCCCTTGGGTGCGTAGGTGCGTAGGATTTCATAGATTGGACTGGCGGGAGCCTTTATATGAGAAGTGCAGACTGCGTTGAATTCACGTGCATGTTGGCCATCTACTCCTCGCCCCTCTACTGCACCTGCCTTTGGCTGTATGACAGGTTGGCCAGCCACCCGTTGGACCCACATGTCATACACCCAAAGGTAGGTGTAGTAAGTCAATGAAGCTGCGTCCCCCTCCGTGCCCGTGCATGCTTTCAATGACTTGAGACTACCAAACATCACATGCAGTGGTTAGTTCATTGCATGTAATCCTATTAAGTAGCAAAAAGATATTAAGTTACCTCGCCGATAGGAATAAAACAATACACCATGTATTTATTTACAGAGGGAGCAGTACATTTTTTGTGACATGCATTACTAGATATTGCTAGTCAAATACTAAATCAAGATGGACGTGGTAGTACTACTAAATCCAGACGGTGGTGCTAGTACTAGTAGTAGTAGTACTACCAATGTACTCCTAGTAGCACTGTACTACCCGTTGGTCAAATTATTACGTGCTGCTCCTCACAGTGAAGTGACAAGACCCTACGCCGGAGATGACACCTGAGTATAGGCGTCGTGTTCGGTATACCATAGTCAGCCTCACCGTCTGCAGTCACTATCATCATGGCTGTAGACCTAGCCTGCTTACAGCTAGCCGTGTTCGACATAATTTCCCGTGCGTAGATGCCCGTGCATTGCACGGAACACCAAGATTGGGGGGTGGACGGCGCCGGCAGCGACCATCGCGCCAGATTTTTCCATGGCCTTCTAGATGTGGTGGGGAGGAGATAAGGCTGATTGTGAGAGACAAGGAGTTGTTTGTAAATAGGGAACAAGTGCGGGCATCTTTTTGCAAAACTAGAGAAGTTTAGTTTGTATGCGTCAGATCTAGATCCGACGGCTATTGGTGAAAGATGGCAGGCAGGGGGGGGGGGGGGGGGGGGGGGGGGGGGGGGGGGGGGGGGGGGGGGGGGGGGGGGGGGGGGGGGGGGGGGGGGGGGGGGGGGGGGGGGGGGGGGGGGGGGGGGGGGGGGGGGGGGGGGGGGGGGGGGGGGGGGGGGGGGGGGGGGGGGGGGGGGGGGGGGACAACGGAGGCAAGGTGAGGAGATAGTGTGTGGTTGTTTGGAACCGAGAGAGAAAGACCCCTAGCACGTGGCCAAGAGGGGTCTGACAAACAAGGGAGAGAGGTTGAGAGAGACGTACGGAGAAAATGCAGACATGGGGAGGAGAGAGTGTATTTTTGTCATAGAGAGATCCCCTGGAGATCGTGATGGGACTACATGGGTGGGAGATCGAGCGACAAGGTGTGTGCGCGATAGAAGATGCCCCGAGAGATATCGAGATAGACGTATGGATGGAAGGAGACAATACGTGTGTTCCTGATGGCTAGTAAGAGGTAATCATACTTAGGAGGGGGGAGTGCTTTTGCCTATGATGGAGTGAGGGATTATGGTACTTAGGGGGGTGCATGTCACATGGAGAGAGAACAAGGGCGGAGAGTGTTGGATGGGTCTATATGTATAGCGCAAGCAAGACATGTGTATGTGTGAACCAGGGAGATATAAGGCCAGTTTGGCTTGCGTCTTGAGCATCTTTTGCCTGGCCTGGGGTTGTGGCTGGATTTCATGCACGCTTGTTTGGTTGCTACCCCGTGAAAAAGAAAGCCCGCCTGGCCTAGGTTCCCTTGCACTTTAATTAGCCTGGCTGAACTCCAGACACTGCAAGTAGCCTGGCCCAGGCGACCGATTTCAAACGCCTGGCCGTGCCTGGTCGTGTGGCCACGAGGCTAACAGCAACATGGATGGATATTATCATTAAATAATTGATGCATGGATTGATTGATGGGACGTTGATGCTTTGCCTGGCCCAGGAATGAACCAAACGCTTTAGCACCACACAAGCCTGGCCAGGTAGAAATATTTTACATCTCACGTCCACACCAGGCAGTACCAGCCATCAAGGCATGAGGGTCAGGTCACGAACCAAACTGACCAATAAAGTTTGAGAGAGATTGAGGAGCCCCGATAAGGCTGAGTGGTGCGTCAGATAGCTGAGAGGGGGAAAGAGATATTCCATCCGCTCGATAATGCAGTGCATGTAAATTTTTTAGAAGTCAAACTTTGGAAACTTTGATCAGGTTTACGCAAATGTTATTTATATCTACAATACCAAAGATACATCATACAAAACTACATCTCATGGTGAATCTAATGGTATATGTTTGCCATACTAGATGCAATTCTTTTTCTCCACGTACATGGTCAAACTTTGTGATATTTGACTTTTCAATAAATCTATATGCTATGGACCGAGGAGAGTGCCTCAGTCGAGGCAGATCAAGTGTGTGTGAAGGAGAATGAGTAAGTGTGCAAAAAGAGTATGTGTGTGAAAGACAAAAGTGACAACAAACGATAAATTAGAGAGAGAGAGAGTGTGTGTGTGTTTTCGTTTCTTATGCGAACATATCATGCATGCATCTCCGAGATGGAAACGCGAGGCGAGGAGATACACGAAGATAGCTAGTGTGTGATTGTTTGCAACGAAGAGAGACACCCCTGTAGCACATGTCCAATAGAGGTCTGGCCAACAAGGAACAAAGGTCGAGAGGGACACATGGATGGCATGGACGCATGGGGAGGGAGAGAGGGTGTGTTTTTGATAGAGAGATCACGTCGAGATCATGAGGGGACTATATGGGTGGGAGATCGAGGGAGTGCGTGCACGATAGAAAGATGCCTCGAGAGAAATCGAGATAGACCATGCACATGTTTGTGATGGAGACTAAGATTAGCTAGTCATATACATATAGGGGGGACTACGTGTGCCTACATTTGAGTGAGAGACCATCATACTTGGCTAGCTGGGCATGAGATTGTGTGTGTGTGCGTGTGAGATGGAGAGAGAACGAGGGGGAGAGATGGAGTTTTAGATGAGCCTATCGAGTGCGAGTGAGATATGCATGTGTATGTGTGACCCAGGTGGATGGAGAGTTTGAGAGAGAGGGGGAAGAGCTCCGAGACGACATAGTGGTGCGTGAGAGAGTTACGGGCAAAGAGCCAAGGAATTTGTGTGCGTACGATGAGTGCACCCAAGATATCTAGCTTGGACTAGCTAGAGTATCATACATAGTGTGCGAGAGAGACCTATAGATGGTGTATATATGCATGCAAACTAGAAAGACCCCCCCACACACAAAGAGAGGGAGAGATGGAGATAAAGGGAGAGGGGCCAACATGGTTTTTGTGTCGGATGCGTGCGACAGAATTGAAGATTGTCAGCGAGATGGAGAGAGAGATAACGGGAGTGCGGGAGAGGGGGAGGTCGCGTTTTATGCATCGAAGACTGATATAAACCATGTTTCAATATAAACTTGCATTCAAATATTTAAATTGGAGAACATGTTGTCTGCAATCCACACATGAACGGATATATGCGTATATCAAACAAGTTTATTAATTTGACTTTCAACATGTTCATGGAGTACTATAATACTGTACAACATGCAACTCGATTGAGGCGTTCAATTTTGGATTTAGTTCACTATTTTGACCTACTGAACGAGCTATTTCATTGAATCGAGATATTTATTTTGGGTTTGATTCGCGTTTTTGAGTGGGTCAACTATTTGTCATATAGTAAATCACTAGCAACAAGAATGTAAAAACACATTACTCCCGAGCATCTCTCCATCTAAAAAAGAAGTGGCAAGCTAATATTCAAAATTTGATCCGAATCGACTTGGTAAGGTAGACGTGGATGCTCATTCTCCCAAAATTTGAACGAACCGTTAAACATCCTCTCTACTCGGTGGAATTCGCACGAGCAAATAAATGGGAGACGCGAAATTACCATCCTATGTGGACACACATCAATTAGCCCGTTGTACATCGATGGTAGGTTCGTAACTTCATCCAAGCGCGCCTTCTCCTCGGCCGAAATGACAAGTGCCGAATAATTCATAAACCATGGTCGGCAAAACACGCTCTCCTCGCCTCAAATAGCTCGCGCCCACTATTTCAAAACACGCTCTCCTCGCCCAAAATCGCTCGCACCCACTATAGTTCAAAACACACCCTCCTCGCCCGAAATCGCTCCCGCTCACTATTTGAGGAGAAGCAGAGTTACTCTACTATCCCCAACCCTCAGTACATAGACCCAAGCCGAGAAGCCTATATGCAAGGGTAGAACTGTAACCCCCCTCACATTTCAGACAAATGCGTCCATAAGACATGGTTCCACTCCCCTCCGGGGGGGGGGGGGGGGGGGGGGGGGGGGGGGGGGGGGGGGGGGGGGGGGGGGGGGGGGGGGGGGGGGGGGGGGGGGGGGGGGGGGGGGGGGGGGGGGGGGGGGGGGGGGGGGGGGGGGGGGGGGGGGGGGGGGGGGGGGGGGGGGGGGGGGGGGGGGGGGGGGGGGGGGGGGGGGGGGGGGGGGGGGGGGGGGGGGGGGGGGGGGGGGGGGGGGGGGGGGGGGGGGGGGGGGGGGGGGGGGGGGGGGGGGGGGGGGGGGGGGGGGGGGGGGGGGGGGGGGGGGGGGGGGGGGGGGGGGGGGGGGGGGGGGGGGGGGGGGGGGGGGGGGGGGGGGGGGGGGGGGGGGGGGGGGGGGGGGGGGGGGGGGGGGGGGGGGGGGGGGGGGGGGGGGGGGGGGGGGGGGGGGGGGGGGGGGGGGGGGGGGGGGGGGGGGGGGGGGGGGGGGGGGGGGGGGGGGGGGGGGGGGGGGGGGGGGGGGGGGGGGGGGGGGGGGGGGGGGGGGGGGGGGGGGGGGGGGGGGGGGGGGGGGGGGGGGGGGGGGGGGGGGGGGGGGGGGGGGGGGGGGGGGGGGGGGGGGGGGGGGGGGGGGGGGGGGGGGGGGGGGGGGGGGGGGGGGGGGGGGGGGGGGGGGGGGGGGGGGGGGGGGGGGGGGGGGGGGGGGGGGGGGGGGGGGGGGGGGGGGGGGGGGGGGGGGGGGGGGGGGGGGGGGGGGGGGGGGGGGGGGGGGGGGGGGGGGGGGGGGGGGGGGGGGGGGGGGGGGGGGGGGGGGGGGGGGGGGGGGGGGGGGGGGGGGGGGGGGGGGGGGGGGGGGGGGGGGGGGGGGGGGGGGGGGGGGGGGGGGGGGGGGGGGGGGGGGGGGGGGGGGGGGGGGGGGGGGGGGGGGGGGGGGGGGGGGGGGGGGGGGGGGGGGGGGGGGGGGGGGGGGGGGGGGGGGGGGGGGGGGGGGGGGGGGGGGGGGGGGGGGGGGGGGGGGGGGGGGGGGGGGGGGGGGGGGGGGGGGGGGGGGGGGGGGGGGGGGGGGGGGGGGGGGGGGGGGGGGGGGGGGGGGGGGGGGGGGGGGGGGGGGGGGGGGGGGGGGGGGGGGGGGGGGGGGGGGGGGGGGGGGGGGGGGGGGGGGGGGGGGGGGGGGGGGGGGGGGGGGGGGGGGGGGGGGGGGGGGGGGGGGGGGGGGGGGGGGGGGGGGGGGGGGGGGGGGGGGGGGGGGGGGGGGGGGGGGGGGGGGGGGGGGGGGGGGGGGGGGGGGGGGGGGGGGGGGGGGGGGGGGGGGGGGGGGGGGGGGGGGGGGGGGGGGGGGGGGGGGGGGGGGGGGGGGGGGGGGGGGGGGGGGGGGGGGGGGGGGGGGGGGGGGGGGGGGGGGGGGGGGGGGGGGGGGGGGGGGGGGGGGGGGGGGGGGGGGGGGGGGGGGGGGGGGGGGGGGGGGGGGGGGGGGGGGGGGGGGGGGGGGGGGGGGGGGGGGGGGGGGGGGGGGGGGGGGGGGGGGGGGGGGGGGGGGGGGGGGGGGGGGGGGGGGGGGGGGGGGGGGGGGGGGGGGGGGGGGGGGGGGGGGGGGGGGGGGGGGGGGGGGGGGGGGGGGGGGGGGGGGGGGGGGGGGGGGGGGGGGGGGGGGGGGGGGGGGGGGGGGGGGGGGGGGGGGGGGGGGGGGGGGGGGGGGGGGGGGGGGGGGGGGGGGGGGGGGGGGGGGGGGGGGGGGGGGGGGGGGGGGGGGGGGGGGGGGGGGGGGGGGGGGGGGGGGGGGGGGGGGGGGGGGGGGGGGGGGGGGGGGGGGGGGGGGGGGGGGGGGGGGGGGGGGGGGGGGGGGGGGGGGGGGGGGGGGGGGGGGGGGGGGGGGGGGGGGGGGGGGGGGGGGGGGGGGGGGGGGGGGGGGGGGGGGGGGGGGGGGGGGGGGGGGGGGGGGGGGGGGGGGGGGGGGGGGGGGGGGGGGGGGGGGGGGGGGGGGGGGGGGGGGGGGGGGGGGGGGGGGGGGGGGGGGGGGGGGGGGGGGGGGGGGGGGGGGGGGGGGGGGGGGGGGGGGGGGGGGGGGGGGGGGGGGGGGGGGGGGGGGGGGGGGGGGGGGGGGGGGGGGGGGGGGGGGGGGGGGGGGGGGGGGGGGGGGGGGGGGGGGGGGGGGGGGGGGGGGGGGGGGGGGGGGGGGGGGGGGGGGGGGGGGGGGGGGGGGGGGGGGGGGGGGGGGGGGGGGGGGGGGGGGGGGGGGGGGGGGGGGGGGGGGGGGGGGGGGGGGGGGGGGGGGGGGGGGGGGGGGGGGGGGGGGGGGGGGGGGGGGGGGGGGGGGGGGGGGGGGGGGGGGGGGGGGGGGGGGGGGGGGGGGGGGGGGGGGGGGGGGGGGGGGGGGGGGGGGGGGGGGGGGGGGGGGGGGGGGGGGGGGGGGGGGGGGGGGGGGGGGGGGGGGGGGGGGGGGGGGGGGGGGGGGGGGGGGGGGGGGGGGGGGGGGGGGGGGGGGGGGGGGGGGGGGGGGGGGGGGGGGGGGGGGGGGGGGGGGGGGGGGGGGGGGGGGGGGGGGGGGGGGGGGGGGGGGGGGGGGGGGGGGGGGGGGGGGGGGGGGGGGGGGGGGGGGGGGGGGGGGGGGGGGGGGGGGGGGGGGGGGGGGGGGGGGGGGGGGGGGGGGGGGGGGGGGGGGGGGGGGGGGGGGGGGGGGGGGGGGGGGGGGGGGGGGGGGGGGGGGGGGGGGGGGGGGGGGGGGGGGGGGGGGGGGGGGGGGGGGGGGGGGGGGGGGGGGGGGGGGGGGGGGGGGGGGGGGGGGGGGGGGGGGGGGGGGGGGGGGGGGGGGGGGGGGGGGGGGGGGGGGGGGGGGGGGGGGGGGGGGGGGGGGGGGGGGGGGGGGGGGGGGGGGGGGGGGGGGGGGGGGGGGGGGGGGGGGGGGGGGGGGGGGGGGGGGGGGGGGGGGGGGGGGGGGGGGGGGGGGGGGGGGGGGGGGGGGGGGGGGGGGGGGGGGGGGGGGGGGGGGGGGGGGGGGGGGGGGGGGGGGGGGGGGGGGGGGGGGGGGGGGGGGGGGGGGGGGGGGGGGGGGGGGGGGGGGGGGGGGGGGGGGGGGGGGGGGGGGGGGGGGGGGGGGGGGGGGGGGGTCAAACTTTATTAGTCAGTTTGGTTCGTGACCTGACCCTCATGCCTTGATGGCCGGTACTGCCTGGTGTGGACATGAGATGTAAAATATTTCTGCCTGGCCAGGCTTGTGTGGTGCTGAAGTGTTTGGTTCATGCCTGGGCCAGGCAAAGCATCAACGTCCCATCAATCAATCCATGCATCAATTATTTAATGCTAATATCCATCCATGTTGCTGTTAGCATCGTGGCCACACGACCAGGCATGACCAGGCGTTCGAAATCGGTCGCCTGAGCCAGGCTACTTGCAGTGTCTGGAGTTCAGCCAGGCTAATTAAAGTGCAAGGGAACCCAGGCCAGGCGGGCTTTCTTTTTCACAGGGTAGCAACCAAACAAGCGTGCATGAAATCCAGCCACAACCCCAGGCCAGGCAAAAGATGCTCAGGACGTAAGCCAAACTGGCCTTATATCTCCCTGATTCACACATACACATGTTTCGCTCGCGCTATACATATAGACCCATCCAACACTCTCCGCCCTTGTTCTCTCTCCATGTGACACGCACCCCCCTAAGTACCATAATCCCTCAATCCATCATAGGCGCAAGCACTCCCCCCTCCTAAGTATGATTATCTCTTACTAGCCATCAGGAACACACGTATTTTCTCCTTCCATCCATACGTCTATCTTGATATCTCTCGGGGCATCTTCTATCGC
>JAAAWM010008194.1:0-12446 GCA_036873465.1 Thinopyrum obtusiflorum
ATACGTATGCATGGATGTGGATGGAATATGATGTTTTCTTGTTCGTAGAATATGATTTTTTTTATTCATAGAATATTTTTTTGTTCATGAGAGAGGCGGGGACGTTGGACATTCATGAGAGAGGCGGTCCCCCTCCCCGATAACATTTTTTTCCATCTATGTATGTTGTTGTCGATATATCCCCTCCCCGATAACTTCGACATGAGGGGGGGTCGATATACCCCCTCCCAGATAACATTTTTTTCTAAGTTACTAAGGTAAAATGTTCACCCCCTCTCGAGATACCAGGCGACCAACTCTCGAGGCCACCCAAACCCTAGAAAAAAAGTGTTGTCGATCTCCTACCCCCTCCCGGCCCTACCCGACAAACTCTCGAGGCCACCCAAACCCTAGAAAAAAACTCCGGTAACTTCGACTTGAGGGGGGGGTCGATATACCCCCTCCCCGATAACATTTTTTCTAAGTTACTAAGGTAAAATGTTCACCCCCCCTCGATATACCGGGCGACGAACTCTCGAGGGCACCCAAACTCTAGAAAAAAAGCGTTGTCGATCTCCTACCCCCTCCCGCCCCTACCCGACAAAATCTCGAGGCCACCCAAACCACTAGAAGAAAACTCCGGTAACTTTGACATGAGGGGGGACGTCGATTAACCCCCTCTCGCCCGAACAAGTCTATGTATCATTTTATATCGCGGTGGACATATATCAAAGTTTGATCATATGTCAAAGTTTGAATTTTTACATATACAACATTTGATCATATATCAAAGTTTGATCATATATCAAAGTTTGATCATATGTCAAAGTTTGAATTTTGACATATGCAACATTTGACACATGCAACTTTTGACATAGATTTATCAAGAATGCCCCCATTATGGATGTGCACAAGTTGATCCAATTTTTTTCTGATCTCATCTATATATATATTCTTCTATATGTCATGTTGTCTGTCAAAGTATTGAAGAAATCCATGGCTTCATCATTAGCCGGAAGTAACAGGCGTATGATGCTACGAAGCTCTTCAAAGTTGTTTTGGAACGGAGTTCTGGATAGAATAATTCGCTTTTTGGTACGAATTTCAGCAGAGGCCTTCCAAATAGCGATATTCGGAAGGCTCTTGCGGAACTTCGTACCAAAAAACTAATTATCCTATCCGGGACTCCGTTCCAAAACAATTTTGGAGAGCTTCGTACCATTATGCGCCTGTTACTTCCGGCTAATGATGAAGCCATGGTTTTCTTGAATCCTTTGACACTAGACAACGTGACATATAGAAGGGTAGATGAGATCAGGAAAAATATGGACCATTTTTTGCACATCCAGAATGGCACCATTTTGTTAAATCCCTTGAAGGTTAAGAGAATCCCTTGTTTGACATTCATGAGAGAGGCGGTCCGGACGTCGGACATTCATGAGAGAACTCCGGTACGTAACTCTTCAACATGAGGGGGGACATCGATCAACCCCTTCTCGCCTGACCAAACCATAGAAGCGTCGAGGCCACCCCAAACCCTAGAAGCGTTGCCGAGGCCACCCCAAACCCTAGAAGCGTCGAGGCCACGGGGGGGGGGGGGGGGGGGGGGGGGGGGGGGGGGGGGGGGGGGGGGGGGGGGGGGGGGGGGGGGGGGGGGGGGGGGGGGGGGGGGGGGGGGGGGGGGGGGGGGGGGGGGGGGGGGGGGGGGGGGGGGGGGGGGGGGGGGGGGGGGGGGGGGGGGGGGGGGGGGGGGGGGGGGGGGGGGGGGGGGGGGGGGGGGGGGGGGGGGGGGGGGGGGGGGGGGGGGGGGGGGGGGGGGGGGGGGGGGGGGGGGGGGGGGGGGGGGGGGGGGGGGGGGGGGGGGGGGGGGGGGGGGGGGGGGGGGGGGGGGGGGGGGGGGGGGGGGGGGGGGGGGGGGGGGGGGGGGGGGGGGGGGGGGGGGGGGGGGGGGGGGGGGGGGGGGGGGGGGGGGGGGGGGGGGGGGGGGGGGGGGGGGGGGGGGGGGGGGGGGGGGGGGGGGGGGGGGGGGGGGGGGGGGGGGGGGGGGGGGGGGGGGGGGGGGGGGGGGGGGGGGGGGGGGGGGGGGGGGGGGGGGGGGGGGGGGGGGGGGGGGGGGGGGGGGGGGGGGGGGGGGGGGGGGGGGGGGGGGGGGGGGGGGGGGGGGGGGGGGGGGGGGGGGGGGGGGGGGGGGGGGGGGGGGGGGGGGGGGGGGGGGGGGGGGGGGGGGGGGGGGGGGGGGGGGGGGGGGGGGGGGGGGGGGGGGGGGGGGGGGGGGGGGGGGGGGGGGGGGGGGGGGGGGGGGGGGGGGGGGGGGGGGGGGGGGGGGGGGGGGGGGGGGGGGGGGGGGGGGGGGGGGGGGGGGGGGGGGGGGGGGGGGGGGGGGGGGGGGGGGGGGGGGGGGGGGGGGGGGGGGGGGGGGGGGGGGGGGGGGGGGGGGGGGGGGGGGGGGGGGGGGGGGGGGGGGGGGGGGGGGGGGGGGGGGGGGGGGGGGGGGGGGGGGGGGGGGGGGGGGGGGGGGGGGGGGGGGGGGGGGGGGGGGGGGGGGGGGGGGGGGGGGGGGGGGGGGGGGGGGGGGGGGGGGGGGGGGGGGGGGGGGGGGGGGGGGGGGGGGGGGGGGGGGGGGGGGGGGGGGGGGGGGGGGGGGGGGGGGGGGGGGGGGGGGGGGGGGGGGGGGGGGGGGGGGGGGGGGGGGGGGGGGGGGGGGGGGGGGGGGGGGGGGGGGGGGGGGGGGGGGGGGGGGGGGGGGGGGGGGGGGGGGGGGGGGGGGGGGGGGGGGGGGGGGGGGGGGGGGGGGGGGGGGGGGGGGGGGGGGGGGGGGGGGGGGGGGGGGGGGGGGGGGGGGGGGGGGGGGGGGGGGGGGGGGGGGGGGGGGGGGGGGGGGGGGGGGGGGGGGGGGGGGGGGGGGGGGGGGGGGGGGGGGGGGGGGGGGGGGGGGGGGGGGGGGGGGGGGGGGGGGGGGGGGGGGGGGGGGGGGGGGGGGGGGGGGGGGGGGGGGGGGGGGGGGGGGGGGGGGGGGGGGGGGGGGGGGGGGGGGGGGGGGGGGGGGGGGGGGGGGGGGGGGGGGGGGGGGGGGGGGGGGGGGGGGGGGGGGGGGGGGGGGGGGGGGGGGGGGGGGGGGGGGGGGGGGGGGGGGGGGGGGGGGGGGGGGGGGGGGGGGGGGGGGGGGGGGGGGGGGGGGGGGGGGGGGGGGGGGGGGGGGGGGGGGGGGGGGGGGGGGGGGGGGGGGGGGGGGGGGGGGGGGGGGGGGGGGGGGGGGGGGGGGGGGGGGGGGGGGGGGGGGGGGGGGGGGGGGGGGGGGGGGGGGGGGGGGGGGGGGGGGGGGGGGGGGGGGGGGGGGGGGGGGGGGGGGGGGGGGGGGGGGGGGGGGGGGGGGGGGGGGGGGGGGGGGGGGGGGGGGGGGGGGGGGGGGGGGGGGGGGGGGGGGGGGGGGGGGGGGGGGGGGGGGGGGGGGGGGGGGGCTGGGTCTAGGTATCTGCTTATCTTCCCCGCGTAACCGTAAGGAAGTTTTAGACGATTTGGAATGAGTGATCCACACTTAAGCAGTTAAGAGGGGTGATTAGAGACTAAATCATCAAATAATTCAGAAAATTAAAAATAAAAAAAATCAATTTTTTTTTCCAAAATTTTCAAAAAAATAATTTACCTTTAGTACCGGTTGGTAACACCAACCGGTACTAAAGGTCCCCCATACCACGACGCGAGCTCACGCCACGTGGTGGGCCTTTAGTGCCAGTTCGTGCCGAACCGGTACTAAAGGGGGGGGGGGGGGGGGGGGGGGGGGGGGGGGGGGCTTTAGTCTCCACCCTTTAGTGCCGGTTGCAGAACCGGCACTAAAGGCCCTTACGAACCGGTATTAAAGCTCCGTTTTCTACTAGTGTCCTCCTGGTGGTCGCGGGCGGGCGCTGCCGGACGGGAGAGATGTCAGAGACAGGGGAGAAGGCGGAGGGGAGAGAAAGGAGGGGAGGGGGAGGGAGGGGGAGGAGGAGGGGGAGAGGGGGAGCTCACCCTCGACGTGTGGTGGCGGCGGACTCGACGGCGAGCGGCGATGGCGCGGCACGGGGGAGAGGGGGGATCTGGGCCGGACAGCTCCAAAGTGCGGCGGAGTGAGGAGAGGGAGGCGCGGGGAGGAGAAGCAGGGGAGGGCCGCGGCTAACAATGGCGCACCTGTGAGCGCCATAAACACTGTATTTCAATGGCGCATCTCCTGGTAGTGCGCCATTACTACTAGTCAGTTCTTTTTTAGTTTTCTTAGGTTTTTATTTTTATTTTTTGTTTGTTCTGGGGGGGGGGGGGGGGGGGGGGGGGGGGGGGGGGGGGGGGGGGGGGGGGGGGGGGGGGGGGGGGGGGGGGGGGGGGGGGGGGGGGGGGGGGGGGGGGGGGGGGGGGGGGGGGGGGGGGGGGGGGGGGGGGGGGGGGGGGGGGGGGGGGGGGGGGGGGGGGGGGGGGGGGGGGGGGGGGGGGGGGGGGGGGGGGGGGGGGGGGGGGGGGGGGGGGGGGGGGGGGGGGGGGGGGGGGGGGGGGGGGGGGGGGGGGGGGGGGGGGGGGGGGGGGGGGGGGGGGGGGGGGGGGGGGGGGGGGGGGGGGGGGGGGGGGGGGGGGGGGGGGGGGGGGGGGGGGGGGGGGGGGGGGGGGGGGGGGGGGGGGGGGGGGGGGGGGGGGGGGGGGGGGGGGGGGGGGGGGGGGGGGGGGGGGGGGGGGGGGGGGGGGGGGGGGGGGGGGGGGGGGGGGGGGGGGGGGGGGGGGGGGGGGGGGGGGGGGGGGGGGGGGGGGGGGGGGGGGGGGGGGGGGGGGGGGGGGGGGGGGGGGGGGGGGGGGGGGGGGGGGGGGGGGGGGGGGGGGGGGGGGGGGGGGGGGGGGGGGGGGGGGGGGGGGGGGGGGGGGGGGGGGGGGGGGGGGGGGGGGGGGGGGGGGGGGGGGGGGGGGGGGGGGGGGGGGGGGGGGGGGGGGGGGGGGGGGGGGGGGGGGGGGGGGGGGGGGGGGGGGGGGGGGGGGGGGGGGGGGGGGGGGGGGGGGGGGGGGGGGGGGGGGGGGGGGGGGGGGGGGGGGGGGGGGGGGGGGGGGGGGGGGGGGGGGGGGGGGGGGGGGGGGGGGGGGGGGGGGGGGGGGGGGGGGGGGGGGGGGGGGGGGGGGGGGGGGGGGGGGGGGGGGGGGGGGGGGGGGGGGGGGGGGGGGGGGGGGGGGGGGGGGGGGGGGGGGGGGGGGGGGGGGGGGGGGGGGGGGGGGGGGGGGGGGGGGGGGGGGGGGGGGGGGGGGGGGGGGGGGGGGGGGGGGGGGGGGGGGGGGGGGGGGGGGGGGGGGGGGGGGGGGGGGGGGGGGGGGGGGGGGGGGGGGGGGGGGGGGGGGGGGGGGGGGGGGGGGGGGGGGGGGGGGGGGGGGGGGGGGGGGGGGGGGGGGGGGGGGGGGGGGGGGGGGGGGGGGGGGGGGGGGGGGGGGGGGGGGGGGGGGGGGGGGGGGGGGGGGGGGGGGGGGGGGGGGGGGGGGGGGGGGGGGGGGGGGGGGGGGGGGGGGGGGGGGGGGGGGGGGGGGGGGGGGGGGGGGGGGGGGGGGGGGGGGGGGGGGGGGGGGGGGGGGGGGGGGGGGGGGGGGGGGGGGGGGGGGGGGGGGGGGGGGGGGGGGGGGGGGGGGGGGGGGGGGGGGGGGGGGGGGGGGGGGGGGGGGGGGGGGGGGGGGGGGGGGGGGGGGGGGGGGGGGGGGGGGGGGGGGGGGGGGGGGGGGGGGGGGGGGGGGGGGGGGGGGGGGGGGGGGGGGGGGGGGGGGGGGGGGGGGGGGGGGGGGGGGGGGGGGGGGGGGGGGGGGGGGGGGGGGGGGGGGGGGGGGGGGGGGGGGGGGGGGGGGGAAGTAGCAGCATACACCACAAGAAGAAGCAGGACCACCCTACCTAAAGGACGTTCGTTCCACAGAAGAACTCCATTTGCGAAAAAGAAGGGCAAGAACATTGTGAAAAGATAGCTAAGATCGAATCACGACGTGTCGGCCGCGTGTGTGTGTGTCAGTGGCAAGCTCAATTATTACGTGCAACTAAATTATTACATGTATTACTTGATTTCAACCATGTCATCTAATTCTAAATCTTTGCACAATGGTTTTATCACTCCATTTGCATTTTCCTTTTCTTTTATCTCAAATCTTAAATTATCACAATGATTCAAATCTTAAATCTAAACACATAAGCCCACGTATATTGTCCGATGAAAATCAAAGAAAGAACAAACAAAAAATAAAAATAAAAACCTAAGAAAACTAAAAAAGAACTGACAAAAACAGTAAAGAAAAAACACAGAAAAAGGTAAAAAATGTTTAAAGACCGGACTAGTGCAACCAATAGACATATATACATCAAAAACATTTTTTTAAAAAAGATGCAAAAAATGGGGCCGCCAGGAATCGAACCCTGGCTGGCTGGCTAATATATCAAGGGTCCAACCACTAGGCCATGTAAGTACTTCTGTCCATAACCAGACGCGGACTCTTTTAACCTATTACTACTAGTAGTAATGGCGCACTACCAGGAGATGCGCCATTGAAATACAGTGTTTATGGCGCACCCCTCACAGGTGCGCCATTGTTAGCCGCGGCCCTCCCCTGCTTCTCCTCCCCGCGCCTCCCTCTCCTCACTCCCCCGCACTTTGGAGCTGTCCGGCCTAGATCCCCCCTCTCCCCCGCGCCGCGCCATCGCCGCTCGCCGTCGAGTCCGCCGGGGGGGGGGGGGGGGGGGGGGGGGGGGGGGGGGGGGGGGGGGGGGGGGGGGGGGGGGGGGGGGGGGGGGGGGGGGGGGGGGGGGGGGGGGGGGGGGGGGGGGGGGGGGGGGGGGGGGGGGGGGGGGGGGGGGGGGGGGGGGGGGGGGGGGGGGGGGGGGGGGGGGGGGGGGGGGGGGGGGGGGGGGGGGGGGGGGGGGGGGGGGGGGGGGGGGGGGGGGGGGGGGGGGGGGGGGGGGGGGGGGGGGGGGGGGGGGGGGGGGGGGGGGGGGGGGGGGGGGGGGGGGGGGGGGGGGGGGGGGGGGGGGGGGGGGGGGGGGGGGGGGGGGGGGGGGGGGGGGGGGGGGGGGGGGGGGGGGGGGGGGGGGGGGGGGGGGGGGGGGGGGGGGGGGGGGGGGGGGGGGGGGGGGGGGGGGGGGGGGGGGGGGGGGGGGGGGGGGGGGGGGGGGGGGGGGGGGGGGGGGGGGGGGGGGGGGGGGGGGGGGGGGGGGGGGGGGGGGGGGGGGGGGGGGGGGGGGGGGGGGGGGGGGGGGGGGGGGGGGGGGGGGGGGGGGGGGGGGGGGGGGGGGGGGGGGGGGGGGGGGGGGGGGGGGGGGGGGGGGGGGGGGGGGGGGGGGGGGGGGGGGGGGGGGGGGGGGGGGGGGGGGGGGGGGGGGGGGGGGGGGGGGGGGGGGGGGGGGGGGGGGGGGGGGGGGGGGGGGGGGGGGGGGGGGGGGGGGGGGGGGGGGGGGGGGGGGGGGGGGGGGGGGGGGGGGGGGGGGGGGGGGGGGGGGGGGGGGGGGGGGGGGGGGGGGGGGGGGGGGGGGGGGGGGGGGGGGGGGGGGGGGGGGGGGGGGGGGGGGGGGGGGGGGGGGGGGGGGGGGGGGGGGGGGGGGGGGGGGGGGGGGGGGGGGGGGGGGGGGGGGGGGGGGGGGGGGGGGGGGGGGGGGGGGGGGGGGGGGGGGGGGGGGGGGGGGGGGGGGGGGGGGGGGGGGGGGGGGGGGGGGGGGGGGGGGGGGGGGGGGGGGGGGGGGGGGGGGGGGGGGGGGGGGGGGGGGGGGGGATAAATAAATATTCATGAGGACTAGAACAGAAGAAATGTCATTTCCATATGTCGAAATACAATCGAGAAATGAAGACTACAATTTAAATACAATCGATCTTAGCTAGCTATCTTTTCACAATCTTCTTGCCCTTCTTTCTCGCAAATGGAGTTCTTCTCTTGAATGGACGTCCTTTAGGTAGGGTGGTCCTGCTTCTTCTTGTGGTGTATGGCACTTCATCGTCGTCGTCATGTTCCATCTTCGGGTCGCCGTACTTATCGAAGTCTTCCTCATTAGCGACTCCATCCATTCTGATGATCTTCCTTTTGCCTCTCCTCACGACAACACGACTGGGCTTTGATGGGTCGGTAATGAAGAAGCATTGGTCCACTTGGGAAGCCAGTACCCATGGCTCATTTTTCGCGGTGACGTTTGCGCCCGCGGTCTTGGATTTGGCTTTGGGTATAACCATGGTGGTGAAATATCGGTCTTCTTTTAGGACGCTCTTGGCCCATCTGACACGGAACATCGGGACCTGGGGGGGGGGGGGGGGGGGGGGGGGGGGGGGGGGGGGGGGGGGGGGGGGGGGGGGGGGGGGGGGGGGGGGGGGGGGGGGGGGGGGGGGGGGGGGGGGGGGGGGGGGGGGGGGGGGGGGGGGGGGGGGGGGGGGGGGGGGGGGGGGGGGGGGGGGGGGGGGGGGGGGGGGGGGGGGGGGGGGGGGGGGGGGGGGGGGGGGGGGGGGGGGGGGGGGGGGGGGGGGGGGGGGGGGGGGGGGGGGGGGGGGGGGGGGGGGGGGGGGGGGGGGGGGGGGGGGGGGGGGGGGGGGGGGGGGGGGGGGGGGGGGGGGGGGGGGGGGGGGGGGGGGGGGGGGGGGGGGGGGGGGGGGGGGGGGGGGGGGGGGGGGGGGGGGGGGGGGGGGGGGGGGGGGGGGGGGGGGGGGGGGGGGGGGGGGGGGGGGGGGGGGGGGGGGGGGGGGGGGGGGGGGGGGGGGGGGGGACCCTCGAAGTCGACATGCATTTCGCGGCGACCATCGCGGTGACCCCATCCAGCGAGCCTGCCGAGGTGCCTATTGATGGGCAGACCAACGGGGTTCTCGATGCCTAGATAATTCGTGCAGTAGGAGATGCACTCTTCGGTCAGAAAGCCCCTGGCTATGCTTCCCTCTGGATGTGACATGTTGCGAACGTATCCTTTGATGACACCATTCATCCTTTTGAATGGCATCATGCTATGCAGGAATGTCGGCCCGAGTTGGATGATATCCTCCACGATATGGACCAGCAGATGCACCATAACATCGAAGAATGCGGGCGGGAAGTACATCTCAAGCTCGCATAGTATCACCACGTTCTCTTCTTGTAGCCTTCTGAGTTGCCTCACGCCAACCGACTTCCGAGAGATGATGTCGAAAAAGTTGCATAGGCCAAATAGCGTTTCACGGACGTGCGCGTCCATGATCCCACGGATTGCAACTGGAAGTATCTGTGTCATCAGCACGTGACAGTCGTGAGACTTTATCCCACTGAACTTCTGCTTCGCTGAGTCTAGGTATCTGGTTATCTTCCCCGCATAACCGTAAGGAAGTTTTACTCCTACGAGGCAGGTGAAAAACTGCTCGATCTCCTCCTGACTTAGAGTGAAGCATGCGGGAGGGTAGTCATTTCCGGTCTTCTTGGCCTTTTTGCCTTTGCGACGACTTTCCGTGTCCTGCTTCGCCTCATCATCATCATCATTAGCGTGAAGCTCCTCCCTGATGCCCATTGATTTCAAGTCTGCCCTTGCTTTCGGCCCATCTTTGGTCCTCTCTGGCATGTTGAGCAGGGTACCAAGCAGACTCTCGCACACGTTCTTCGTGATATGCATGACATCAAGGCTGTGAGGCACACGGTGGATCTTCCAGTATGGCAAGTCCCAGAAAACAGACCTCGTTTTCCAAACCTTTAGCAGCGGCTCTGGCGCCTTTCGCTTCTTTCCCGGCTCTGGGCACTCTTTCCAATTTTTCAACAGCTCATCTATTTCCTCGCCGCTCCTCGTACGCGGGCGTCTTCGGGGTTTGGTTTCACCATCGAACAGATCCTTGCGTTTTCTCCATGAGTCATCGTCGCGAAGCCACCTTCGATGTCCCATGAACACGGTTTTCGAAGACCCGGGATCTCTATCTAGTTGGCGATACGTTGTTTCATCCATGCACCTGACGCATCCAGAAAATCCGTGGATCACCTGCCCCGCGATATATCCGTAATCGAGATAGTCGTGCACCGTCGTGAGCAGTGCGGCTCTCATAGGGAAATATTCTTTCTCTGCGGCGTCCCACGTATTAACTGGCGTTTTCCACAGCGTGTCTAGCTCCTCTTTCAGCAGCCCCAGATACAGATTGATGTCGTTCCCTGGTTGTTTCGGCCCTTCAATTAGCATACTCATGTGAATGTACTTCCTCTTCATGCACAACCAGGGGGGAAGGTTGTACATCCACACAAACACAGGCCAGGTGCTATGTGTGCTTCTCTGGCTGCCAAACGGATTGACTCCATCGGTACTCGCGCCCAGCACGATGTTCCTTGGATCGTCCCCAAATTCTGGGTGTTCGAAGTTCAACGCTTGCCACTGGCTCGCATCCTTAGGGTGACTCAGCATCTTGTCTTTTTTATTTATCTCCGGATCATTTCCGTCATCTTCTCGCTTCTTCTCCTCCCTATTCGCGTGCCAACGCAGGAGTTTTGCTAGCTTAGGGTCCGCGAAATACCGCTGCAGACGAGGAGTGATCGGAAAGTACCACACCACTTTTCGAGGAGCTTTCTTCCTCTTCTTGTATCGAGTGACGCCGCACACCGGACATATGGTAGACTCCGCGTGCTCGTCCCGATAAATGATGCAATTGTTCATGCACACATGGTATTTCACGTGCGGTAAATCCAGAGGACACACGATTTTCTTTGCCTCCTCGAAACTGGTCGAGCACTTGTTCCCCTTGGGAAGACGTTCGTGCCAGAATGACATGTTATCGTCGAAGCATGCGTTGGTCATTTTGTGTTTTACCTTCATCTCCAGAGCCATGAGCGTTACTTTCAGGCAGGTATCCTTGGGCCTGCATCCTTCATACAATGGAGTAACCACGTCTATCTCCAGTTGATCCAGCTTGGCTTTCTCTCGGGCGGCAGCTCTTGCGTTATCCGTCTGCTTGAGAAGCAGCTCTTGAATATGAGGGTCCTGCACCTAGCCCATCGATGGTCCATCGTCGTTTGCTCCAGCATCTTCATCTTCATGATCATGCCCTTCATCTTGATCTTCCTCATCATCATGTTCGGCATCTTCTACATGATGACTGTGTACGGGGGGGGGGGGGGGGGGGGGGGGGGGGGGGGGGGGGGGGGGGGGGGGGGGGGGGGGGGGGGGGGGGGGGGGGGGGGGGGGGGGGGGGGGGGGGGGGGGGGGGGGGGGGGGGGGGGGGGGGGGGGGGGGGGGGGGGGGGGGGGGGGGGGGGGGGGGGGGGGGGGGGGGGGGGGGGGGGGGGGGGGGGGGGGGGGGGGGGGGGGGGGGGGGGGGGGGGGGGGGGGGGGGGGGGGGGGGGGGGGGGGGGGGGGGGGGGGGGGGGGGGGGGGGGGGGGGGGGGGGGGGGGGGGGGGGGGGGGGGGGGGGGGGGGGGGGGGGGGGGGGGGGGGGGGGGGGGGGGGGGGGGGGGGGGGGGGGGGGGGATGTGTGCATGAACAATTGCATCATTTATCGGGATGAGCACGCGGAGTCTACCATATGTCCGGTGTGCGGCGTCACTCGATACAAGAAGAGGAAGAAAGCTCCTCGAAAAGTGGTGTGGTACTTTCCGATCACTCCTCGTCTGCAGCGGTATTTCGCTGACCCTAAGGTAGCAAAGCTCCTGCGTTGGCACGCGGATAGGGAGGAGAAGAAGCGAGAAGATGACGCAAATGATCCGGAGATAAATAAAAAAGACAAGATGCTGAGTCACCCTAAGGATGGGAGCCAGTGGCAAGCGTTAAACTTCGAAGACCCAGAATTTGGGAAGGATCCAAGGAACATCGTGCTGGGCGCGAGCACCGATGGAGTCAATCCGTTTGGCAGCCAGAGAAGCACACATAGCACCTGGCCTGTGTTTGTGTGGATGTACAACCTTCCCCCCTGGTTGTGCATGAAGAGGAAGTACATTCACATGAGTATGCTAATTGAAGGGCCGAAACAACCAGGGAACGACATCAATCTGTATCTGGGGCTGCTGAAAGAGGAGCTAGACACGCTGTGGAAAACGCCAGCCAATACGTGGGACGCCGCAGAGAAAGAATATTTCCCTATGAGAGCCGCACTGCTCACGACGGTGCACGACTATCTCGGTTACGGATATCTCGCGGGGCAGGTGGTCCACAGATTTTCTGGATGCGTCAGGTGCATGGATGACACAACGTATCGCCAGCTAGATAGAGATCCCGGGTCTTCGAAAACCGTGTTCATGGGACATCGAAGGTGGCTTCGCGACGATGACCCGTGGAGGAAACGCAAGGATCTGTTCGATGGTGAAACCGAACCCTGAAGACGCCCGCGTACGAGAAGCGGCGAGGAAATAGACGAGCTGTTGAAAAATTGGAAAGATTGCCCACTGCCGGGAAAGAAGCAAAAGGCGCCAGAGCCGGGAAAGAAGCAAAAGGCGCCAGAGCCGCTGCTGAAGGTATGGAAAACGAGGTATGTTTTATGGGACTTGCCGTACTGGAAGATCCACCGTGTGCCTCACAGCCTTGATGTCATG
>JAAAWM010008195.1:0-12449 GCA_036873465.1 Thinopyrum obtusiflorum
TCCTAAAAGAAAATTTCCATGTTGTTCTAAAGGACTCTCAAAATAATATAAGTGAAGCATGAGAGATCAATTATTTCTACAAAATAAAACCACCGCCGTGCTCTAAATGGTATAAGTGAAGCACTAGAGCAAAAACTATATGGCTCAAAAGATATAAGTGAAGCACATAGAGTATTCTATTAAATTTCAAATCATGTGAGTCTATCTCAAAAGGTGTGTACAGCAAGGATGATTGTTGTAAACTAAAAAGCAAAGACTCAAATCATAAAAGACGCTCCAAGCAAAACACATATCATGTGGTGAATAAAAGTATAGCTCCAAGTAAAGTTACCGATAGACGAAGACGAAAGAGGGGATGCCTTCCGGGCCATCCCCAAGCTTAGGCTCTTGGTTGTCCTTGAATATTACCTTGGGGTGCCTTGGGAATCCCCAATATTAGGCTCTTGCCACTCCTTATTCCATAGTCCATCGAATCTTTACCCAAAACTTGAAAACTTCACAACACAAAACTTAACAGAAAACTCGTAACCTCCGTTAGTATAAGAAAATAAATCACCACTTAGGTACTGTTGTGAACTCATTATTTATTCATATTGGTGTTAAACCTACCATATTCCAACTTATCTATGGTTCATACCCTCCGATACTACTCATAGATTCATCAAAATAAGCAAACAACACATAGAAAACAGAATCTGTCAAAAACAGAACAGTCTGTAGTAATCAGTAGGATTCGAATACTTATGTAACTCCAAAACTCCTGAGATATTAGGAAGTCCTAGGAAATTTGTTTAATGATATACTGCAGTTTGAATTGGTATTTTATCGCTCTCTGGTAAAAAATGAAAATTATTCTCGTGAGCGCATACTTTCTGTTTTTTACAACAAGATCAAATAACAATCACCCAAGAAGATCCTAAAGGCTTTACTTGGCACAAACACTAATTAAAACATAAAAACACAATCATAACAGAGGATATATGATTTATTTATTACTAAACAGGAACAAAAATAAAATTGGGTTGCCTCCGAACAAGCGCTATCGTTTAACGCCCCTAGCTAGGCATGATGATTCCAATGATGCTCACATAAAAGATAAGAATTGAAACATAAAAAGAGCATCATGAAGAATATGAATAGCACATTTATGTCTAACCCACTTCCTATGCATAGGGATTTTGTGAGCAAACAACTTGTGGGAACAACAAACAACTTGCATAGGAAAGGAAAACAAGCATAACTTCAAGATTTTAAACACATAGAGAGGAAACTTGATATTATTGCAATTCCTACAAGCATATGTTCCTCCCTCATAATAATTTTCAGTAGCATCATTAATGAATTCAACAATATAACCATCACATAAAGCATGATCTACAAGCATAGAAATTTTATTACTCTCCATATAAGCAAAATTCTTCTCATTTAGAATAGTGGGAGTATCATAAGAAACTTGAATACTATAAATTGTTTCCATATTAAAAGAGTAATGTTCAGAAAAGGGGTAATCATAATCATGAAATTTTTTATAAATATAATCATCACTACTTTTTATAGCATACATATCATCACAATAATTATCATAAGTAACAACTTTGTTCTCATCATAATCGATAGAAACCTCTTCCAAGATAGTGGAATCATTACTAAATAAAGTCATGACCTCTCCAAATATACTTTCATAATTATTACAATAAGATTCAACATCCTCCAAAATAGTGGGATTACTACTTCCTAAAGTTGACACTCTTCCAAACCCACTTTCATCAATATAATCATCATAAGTAGGAGGCATGCTATCATCATAAAAAATTTGCATATCAAAACTTGGGAGGCTAAAAATATCATCTTCATCAAACGTAGCATCCCCAAGCTTGGGACAGACATTAATTGCAGCAAATATATTCTCAAACATGTCATTCTCATCAAACATAGCATCCCCAAGCTTGGGACAGACATTAAGGGGGGGGGGGGGGGGGGGGGGGGGGGGGGGGGGGGGGGGGGGGGGGGGGGGGGGGGGGGGGGGGGGGGGGGGGGGGGGGGGGGGGGGGGGGGGGGGGGGGGGGGGGGGGGGGGGGGGGGGGGGGGGGGGGGGGGGGGGGGGGGGGGGGGGGGGGGGGGGGGGGGGGGGGGGGGGGGGGGGGGGGGGGGGGGGGGGGGGGGGGGGGGGGGGGGGGGGGGGGGGGGGGGGGGGGGGGGGGGGGGGGGGGGGGGGGGGGGGGGGGGGGGGGGGGGGGGGGGGGGGGGGGGGGGGGGGGGGGGGGGGGGGGGGGGGGGGGGGGGGGGGGGGGGGGGGGGGGGGGGGGGGGGGGGGGGGGGGGGGGGGGGGGGGGGGGGGGGGGGGGGGGGGGGGGGGGGGGGGGGGGGGGGGGGGGGGGGGGGGGGGGGGGGGGGGGGGGGGGGGGGGGGGGGGGGGGGGGGGGGGGGGGGGGGGGGGGGGGGGGGGGGGGGGGGGGGGGGGGGGGGGGGGGGGGGGGGGGGGGGGGGGGGGGGGGGGGGGGGGGGGGGGGGGGGGGGGGGGGGGGGGGGGGGGGGGGGGGGGGGGGGGGGGGGGGGGGGGGGGGGGGGGGGGGGGGGGGGGGGGGGGGGGGGGGGGGGGGGGGGGGGGGGGGGGGGGGGGGGGGGGGGGGGGGGGGGGGGGGGGGGGGGGGGGGGGGGGGGGGGGGGGGGGGGGGGGGGGGGGGGGGGGGGGGGGGGGGGGGGGGGGGGGGGGGGGGGGGGGGGGGGGGGGGGGGGGGGGGGGGGGGGGGGGGGGGGGGGGGGGGGGGGGGGGGGGGGGGGGGGGGGGGGGGGGGGGGGGGGGGGGGGGGGGGGGGGGGGGGGGGGGGGGGGGGGGGGGGGGGGGGGGGGGGGGGGGGGGGGGGGGGGGGGGGGGGGGGGGGGGGGGGGGGGGGGGGGGGGGGGGGGGGGGGGGGGGGGGGGGGGGGGGGGGGGGGGGGGGGGGGGGGGGGGGGGGGGGGGGGGGGGGGGGGGGGGGGGGGGGGGGGGGGGGGGGGGGGGGGGGGGGGGGGGGGGGGGGGGGGGGGGGGGGGGGGGGGGGGGGGGGGGGGGGGGGGGGGGGGGGGGGGGGGGGGGGGGGGGGGGGGGGGGGGGGGGGGGGGGGGGGGGGGGGGGGGGGGGGGGGGGGGGGGGGGGGGGGGGGGGGGGGGGGGGGGGGGGGGGGGGGGGGGGGGGGGGGGGGGGGGGGGGGGGGGGGGGGGGGGGGGGGGGGGGGGGGGGGGGGGGGGGGGGGGGGGGGGGGGGGGGGGGGGGGGGGGGGGGGGGGGGGGGGGGGGGGGGGGGGGGGGGGGGGGGGGGGGGGGGGGGGGGGGGGGGGGGGGGGGGGGGGGGGGGGGGGGGGGGGGGGGGGGGGGGGGGGGGGGGGGGGGGGGGGGGGGGGGGGGGGGGGGGGGGGGGGGGGGGGGGGGGGGGGGGGGGGGGGGGGGGGGGGGGGGGGGGGGGGGGGGGGGGGGGGGGGGGGGGGGGGGGGGGGGGGGGGGGGGGGGGGGGGGGGGGGGGGGGGGGGGGGGGGGGGGGGGGGGGGGGGGGGGGGGGGGGGGGGGGGGGGGGGGGGGGGGGGGGGGGGGGGGGGGGGGGGGGGGGGGGGGGGGGGGGGGGGGGGGGGGGGGGGGGGGGGGGGGGGGGGGGGGGGGGGGGGGGGGGGGGGGGGGGGGGGGGGGGGGGGGGGGGGGGGGGGGGGGGGGGGGGGGGGGGGGGGGGGGGGGGGGGGGGGGGGGGGGGGGGGGGGGGGGGGGGGGGGGGGGGGGGGGGGGGGGGGGGGGGGGGGGGGGGGGGGGGGGGGGGGGGGGGGGGGGGGGGGGGGGGGGGGGGGGGGGGGGGGGGGGGGGGGGGGGGGGGGGGGGGGGGGGGGGGGGGGGGGGGGGGGGGGGGGGGGGGGGGGGGGGGGGGGGGGGGGGGGGGGGGGGGGGGGGGGGGGGGGGGGGGGGGGGGGGGGGGGGGGGGGGGGGGGGGGGGGGGGGGGGGGGGGGGGGGGGGGGGGGGGGGGGGGGGGGGGGGGGGGGGGGGGGGGGGGGGGGGGGGGGGGGGGGGGGGGGGGGGGGGGGGGGGGGGGGGGGGGGGGGGGGGGGGGGGGGGGGGGGGGGGGGGGGGGGGGGGGGGGGGGGGGGGGGGGGGGGGGGGGGGGGGGGGGGGGGGGGGGGGGGGGGGGGGGGGGGGGGGGGGGGGGGGGGGGGGGGGGGGGGGGGGGGGGGGGGGGGGGGGGGGGGGGGGGGGGGGGGGGGGGGGGGGGGGGGGGGGGGGGGGGGGGGGGGGGGGGGGGGGGGGGGGGGGGGGGGGGGGGGGGGGGGGGGGGGGGGGGGGGGGGGGGGGGGGGGGGGGGGGGGGGGGGGGGGGGGGGGGGGGGGGGGGGGGGGGGGGGCTATGGTGTTGATGTAGAAGCCCTCCGTGATCGATTCCCCCTCCGGCAGAGCGCCGGAAAAGGCCCCAAGATGGGATCTTACGGTTACAGAAGGTTGCAGCGGTGGAATTAGGTTTTCGTGGTGCTCCTCGATGGTTTCGGGGTACGTAGGTATATATAGGAGGAAGAAGTAGGTCGGTGGAGCCATGAGGGGCCCACGAGGGTGGAGGGCGCGCCCACCTGCCTCGTGGCCTCCTCGTTGATTACTTGACGTCCACTCCAAGTCCTCTGGATCACGTTTGTTCCAAAAATAACTCTCCCGAAGGTTTCATTCCGTTTGGACTCCGTTTGATATTCCTTTTCTGCGAAACACTGAAATAGGCAAAAAAAATAGCAATTTGCACTGGGCCTTGGGTTAATAGGTTAGTCCCAAAAATAATATGAAAGTGTATAAATAAGCCCATTAAACATCCAAAACAGAATATATAATAGCATGGAGCAATCAAAAATTATAGATACGTTGGAGACGTATCAGTCATACACCCAATGTGAATGGTTTATTGAATCTCAATCGTAGTGATACAGATATTCATAATATTGATGCCAAAAGATGTCAAGTTGATAATGATAGTGCAACATATTTGTGGCACTGCCGTTAAGGTCATATTGGTGTAAAGCGCATGAAGAAACTCCATGCTGATGGGCTTTTGGAATCACTTGATGCTTGCGAACCATGCCTCATGGGCAAGATGACTAAGACTCCGTTCTCTGAAACAATGGAGCGAGCCACTGACTTATTGGAAATAATACATACCGATGTATGCGGTCTGATGAGTGTTGAGGCTCACGGCGGGTATCATTTTTTCCTGACCTTCACAGATGATTTGAGCAGATATGGGTATATCTACTTGATGAAACACAAGTCTGAAACATTTGAAAAGTTCAAAGAATTTCAGAGTAAAGTAGAGAATCATCATAACAAGAAAATAAAGTTTCTACGATCTGATCGCAGAGGCGAATATTTGAGTTATGAGATTGGCCTTCAATTAAAACAATGTGGAATAGTTTCACAAACTCATGCCACCTAGAACACCATAGCATAATGGTGTGTCCGAATGTTATAACCGTACTTTATTAGATATAGTGCAATCTATGATGTCTCTTACCGATTTACCACTATTGTTTTGGGGTTATGCATTAGAGACAGCTACATTCACGTTAAATAGGGCACTGTCTAAATCCGTTGAGACGACACCGTATGAACTATGGTTTGGCAAGAAACCTAAGTTGTCGTTTCTTAAAGTTTGGGACTACAATGCTTATGTAAAAAACTTCAACCTGATAAGCTCGAACCCAAATTGGAGAAGTGCGTCTTCATAGGATACCCAAAAGAAACTGTTGGGTACACCTTCTATCACAGATCCGAAGGCAAGATTTTTGTTGCTAAGAATGGATCCTTTCTAGAGAAGGAGTTTCTCTCGAAAGAAGTGAGTGGGAGGAAAGTAGAACTTGATGAGGTAATTGTACGTTCTCTCGAATTGGAAAGTAGCTCATCACAGAAATCAGTTCCAGTGATGAATACACCAACTAGAGAGGAAGCTAATGATAATGATCATGAAACTTCAGATCAAGTTACTACCAAACCTCGTAGGTCAACCAGAGCATGTTCCGCACCAGAGTGGTACGGTAATCCTGTTCTGGAAGTCATGTTACTAGACCATGACGAACCTATGAACTATGAGGAAGCGATGATGAGCCCAGATTCCACGAAACGGCTTGAGGCCATGAAATCTGAGATGGGATCCATGTATGAGAACAAAGTATGGACTTTGATTGACTTGCCCAATGATCAATGAGCCATTGAGAATAAATGGATCTTCAAGAGGAAGACGGACGCTGATAGTAGTGTTACTATCTACAAAGCTCGAATTGCCGCAAAAGGTTTTCGACAAGTTCAAGGTGTTGACTACGATGAGATTTTCTCACTCGTAGCGATGCTTAAGTCTGTCCGAATCATGTTAGCAATTGCCACATTTTATGAAATCTGGCAAATGGATGTCGGAACTACATTCCTTAATGGATTTCTTAAAGAATAGTTGTATATGATGCAACAAGAAGGTTTTGTCAATCCTAAAGGTGCAAACAAAGTGTGCAAGCTCCAGCGATCCATCTATAGACTGGTGCAAGCATCTCGGAGTTGGAATATACACTTTGATAAGTTGATCAAAGCGTATAGTTTTATACAGACTTGCGGTGAAGCCTATATGTCGGTGTACAAAAGTAGGGGCTCTCCTTTTGACCCCTTTACTTGTGCACGGGCAGTCAGAGCCGCGCGCCACGGCCGCACATAGCAGGGCAAAGGAGGGAAGCCGGAGAGGAGCCAAAGCACAAGAAGCCCAAGGCAACGCCAAGACCAAGAACACAAAGGACAGAAAGGTGAAGCAGGTTCCCCTGGCAAGACCCTTGCCGGGGCAACCTCGGCAGCCCCGGCAAGGGCCTTGCCGGGGCGGCACGCCTAACGCCAACAGAGTGAGCCACCCTTGAGCCTACGGGTTCCAACTCAACCAATTACATTGGAACTAGGGATCGGGAGGCACCTTCGGGGGGGGGGGGGGGGGGGGGGGGGGGGGGGGGGGGGGGGGGGGGGGGGGGGGGGGGGGGGGGGGGGGGGGGGGGGGGGGGGGGGGGGGGGGGGGGGGGGGGGGGGGGGGGGGGGGGGGGGGGGGGGGGGGGGGGGGGGGGGGGGGGGGGGGGGGGGGGGGGGGGGGGGGGGGGGGGGGGGGGGGGGGGGGGGGGGGGGGGGGGGGGGGGGGGGGGGGGGGGGGGGGGGGGGGGGGGGGGGGGGGGGGGGGGGGGGGGGGGGGGGGGGGGGGGGGGGGGGGGGGGGGGGGGGGGGGGGGGGGGGGGGGGGGGGGGGGGGGGGGGGGGGGGGGGGGGGGGGGGGGGGGGGGGGGGGGGGGGGGGGGGGGGGGGGGGGGGGGGGGGGGGGGGGGGGGGGGGGGGGGGGGGGGGGGGGGGGGGGGGGGGGGGGGGGGGGGGGGGGGGGGGGGGGGGGGGGGGGGGGGGGGGGGGGGGGGGGGGGGGGGGGGGGGGGGGGGGGGGGGGGGGGGGGGGGGGGGGGGGGGGGGGGGGGGGGGGGGGGGGGGGGGGGGGGGGGGGGGGGGGGGGGGGGGGGGGG
The DNA here is from genome assembly GCA_036873465.1 of Thinopyrum obtusiflorum. Lineage (NCBI taxonomy): Eukaryota > Viridiplantae > Streptophyta > Magnoliopsida > Poales > Poaceae > Thinopyrum > Thinopyrum obtusiflorum. The sequence goes on from JAAAWM010008195.1 coordinate 7,515, forward strand.
GGGGGGGGGGGGGGGGGGGGGGGGGGGGGGGGGGGGGGGGGGGGGGGGGGGGGGGGGGGGGGGGGGGGGGGGGGGGGGGGGGGGGGGGGGGGGGGGGGGGGGGGGGGGGGGGGGGGGGGGGGGGGGGGGGGGGGGGGGGGGGGGGGGGGGGGGGGGGGGGGGGGGGGGGGGGGGGGGGGGGGGGGGGGGGGGGGGGGGGGGGGGGGGGGGGGGGGGGGGGGGGGGGGGGGGGGGGGGGGGGGGGGGGGGGGGGGGGGGGGGGGGGGGGGGGGGGGGGGGGGGGGGGGGGGGGGGGGGGGGGGGGGGGGGGGGGGGGGGGGGGGGGGGGGGGGGGGGGGGGGGGGGGGGGGGGGGGGGGGGGGGGGGGGGGGGGGGGGGGGGGGGGGGGGGGGGGGGGGGGGGGGGGGGGGGGGGGGGGGGGGGGGGGGGGGGGGGGGGGGGGGGGGGGGGGGGGGGGGGGGGGGGGGGGGGGGGGGGGGGGGGGGGGGGGGGGGGGGGGGGGGGGGGGGGGGGGGGGGGGGGGGGGGGGGGGGGGGGGGGGGGGGGGGGGGGGGGGGGGGGGGGGGGGGGGGGGGGGGGGGGGGGGGGGGGGGGGGGGGGGGGGGGGGGGGGGGGGGGGGGGGGGGGGGGGGGGGGGGGGGGGGGGGGGGGGGGGGGGGGGGGGGGGGGGGGGGGGGGGGGGGGGGGGGGGGGGGGGGGGGGGGGGGGGGGGGGGGGGGGGGGGGGGGGGGGGGGGGGGGGGGGGGGGGGGGGGGGGGGGGGGGGGGGGGGGGGGGGGGGGGGGGGGGGGGGGGGGGGGGGGGGGGGGGGGGGGGGGGGGGGGGGGGGGGGGGGGGGGGGGGGGGGGGGGGGGGGGGGGGGGGGGGGGGGGGGGGGGGGGGGGGGGGGGGGGGGGGGGGGGGGGGGGGGGACTTTGGTTTCTTGCCAAACCACAGTTCATAAGGTGTCGTCTCAACGGATTTTAGATGGTGCCCTATTTAACGTGAATGCAGCTGTCTCTAATGCATAACCCAAAAACGATAGTGGTAGATCGGTAAGAGACATCATAGATCGCACCATATCTAAGAAAGTACGGTTATGACGTTCGGACACACCATTACACTGTGGTGTTCCAGGTGGCGTGAGTAGTGAAACTATTTCACATTGTTTTAACTGAAGGCCAAACTCGTAACTCAAATATTTCACCTCTGCGATCATATCGTAGAAACTTTTATTTTCTTGTTACGATGATTCTCCACTTCACTCTGAAATTCTTTTCAAATGTTTCAGACTTGTGTTTCATCAAGTAGATATACCCATATCTGCTCAAATCATCTGTGAAGGTCAGAAAATAATGATACTTGCCGCGAGCCTTAACACTCATCGGACCGCATACATCAGTATGTATTATTTCCAATAAGTCAGTTGCTCGCTCCATTGTTCTGGAGAACGGAGTCTTAGTCATCTTGCCCATTAGGCATGGTTCGCAAGCATCAAGTGATTCATAATCAAGTGATTCCAAAAACCCATCAGCATGTAGTTTCTTCATGCGCTTTACACCAATATGACCTAAACGGCAGTGCCACAAATAAGGTGCACTATCATTATTAACTTTGCATCTTTTGGCTTCAATATTATGAAAATGTGTATCACCATGATCGAGATCCAACAAACCATTTTCATTGGGTGTATGACCATAGAAGGTTTTATTCATGTAAATAGAACAACAATTATTCTCTAACTTACATGAATAACCGTTTTGCAATAAACATGATCCAATCATATTCATGCTCAACGCAAACACTAAATAACATTTATTTTAGGTTCAACACTAATCCCGAAAGTATAGGGAGTGTGCGATGATGATCATATCAATCTTGGAACCACTTCCAATACACATCATCACTTCACCCTTAACTAGTCTCTGTTCATTCTGCAACTCCCATTTCGAGTTACTACTCTTAGTAACAGAACCAGTATCAAATACCGAGGGGTTGCTATAAACACTAGTAAAGTACACATCAATAACATGTATATCAAATATAGCTTTGTTCACTTTGCCATCCTTCTTATCCACCAAATACTTGGGGCAGTTCCGCTCCCAGTGACCAGTCCCTTTGCAGTAGAAGCACTCAGTTTCAGGCTTAGGTCCAGACTTGGGCTTTTTCACTTGAGCAGCAACTTGCTTGCCATTCTTCTTGAAGTTCCCCTTTCTTCCCTTTGTCCCTTTACTTGAAACTAGTGGTCTTGTTCACCATCAACACTTGATGCTCTTTCTTGATTTCTACCTTCATCGATTTCAGCATCGCGAAGAGCTCGGGAATTACTTTCATCATCCCTTGCATATTATAGTTCATCACGAAGCTCTAGTAACTTGGTGATAGTGACTAGAGAATTCTTGTCAATTACTATCTTATCTGGAAGATTAACTCCCACTTGATTCAAGCAATTGTAGTACCCATACAATCTGAGCACATGCTCACTGGTTGAGCTATTATCCTCCATCTTGTAGGCAAAGTACTGTCAGAGGTCTCATACCTCTCGACACGGGCATGAGTATGAAATACCAATTTCAACTCTTGGAACATCTTATATGCTCCGTGGCGTTCAAAACATTTTTGAAGTCTCGGTTCTAAGCCGTAAAGCATGGTGCACTTAACTATCAAGTAGTCATCATACCGAGCTTTTGTCAAAACGTTCATAACATCTGCATCTGCTCCTGCAATAGGTCTGTCACCTTGCAGTGCATCAAGGACATAATACTTCTATGCAGCAATGAGGATAAACCTCAGATCACGGATCCAATCCGCATCATTGCTACTAACATCTTTCAACTTAGTTTTCTCTAGGAACATATAAAAATTAAACGGGGAGCAACATCACGAGCTATTGATCTACAACATAGATATGCTAATACTACCAGGACTAAATTCATGATAAATTAAAGTTCAATTAATCATATTACTTAAGAACTCCCACTTAGGGGGGGGGGGGGGGGGGGGGGGGGGGGGGGGGGGGGGGGGGGGGGGGGGGGGGGGGGGGGGGGGGGGGGGGGGGGGGGGGGGGGGGGGGGGGGGGGGGGGGGGGGGGGGGGGGGGGGGGGGGGGGGGGGGGGGGGGGGGGGGGGGGGGGGGGGGGGGGGGGGGGGGGGGGGGGGGGGGGGGGGGGGGGGGGGGGGGGGGGGGGGGGGGGGGGGGGGGGGGGGGGGGGGGGGGGGGGGGGGGGGGGGGGGGGGGGGGGGGGGGGGGGGGGGGGGGGGGGGGGGGGGGGGGGGGGGGGGGGGGGGGGGGGGGGGGGGGGGGGGGGGGGGGGGGGGGGGGGGGGGGGGGGGGGGGGGGGGGGGGGGGGGGGGGGGGGGGGGGGGGGGGGGGGGGGGGGGGGGGGGGGGGGGGGGGGGGGGGGGGGGGGGGGGGGGGGGGGGGGGGGGGGGGGGGGGGGGGGGGGGGGGGGGGGGGGGGGGGGGGGGGGGGGGGGGGGGGGGGGGGGGGGGGGGGGGGGGGGGGGGGGGGGGGGGGGGGGGGGGGGGGGGGGGGGGGGGGGGGGGGGGGGGGGGGGGGGGGGGGGGGGGGGGGGGGGGGGGGGGGGGGGGGGGGGGGGGGGGGGGGGGGGGGGGGGGGGGGGGGGGGGGGGGGGGGGGGGGGGGGGGGGGGGGGGGGCAACGATGCTACGATGGAGATCAAGGTGTCGCGCCGGTGACGATGGTGATCATAATGGTGCTTCGGAGATGGAGATCACAAGCACAAGATGATGATGGCCGTATCATATCACTTATATTGATTGCATGTGATGTTTATCTTTTATGCATCTTATCTTGCTTTGATTGATGGTAGCATAATAAGATGATCTCTCACTAAATTATCAAGGTACAAGTGTTCTCCCTGAGTATGCACCGTTGCAAAAGTTCTTCGTGCTGAGACACCACGTGATGATCGGGTGTTATAGGCTCTACGTTCAAATAAAACGGGTGCAAAATAGTTGCACACGCGGAATACTCAGGTTAAACTTGACGAGCCTAGCATATAACAGATATGGCCTCGGAACACTGAGACCGAAAGGTCGAGCGTGAATCATATAGTAGATATGATCAACATAGTGATGTTCACCATTGGAAACTACTGCATCTCACGTGATGATCGAACATGGTTTAGTTGATTTGGATCACGTGATCATTTAGATGACTCGAGGGATGTCTATCTAAGTGGGAGTTCTTAAGTAATATGATTAATTGAACTTTAATTTATCATGAACTTAGTCCTGGTAGTATTAGCATATATATGTTGTAGATAAATAGCTCGCGTTGTTGCTCGCCGTTTATGTTTTGATATGTTCCTAGAGAAAACTAAGTTGAAAGATGATAGTAGCAATGATGCGGACTTGGTCCGTGATCTGAGGATTAACCTCATTGCTGCACAGAAGAATTATGTCCTTGATGCACCGCTAGGTGACAGACCTATTGCAGGAGCAGATGCAGACATTATGAACGTTTGGCTAGCTCAATATGATGACTACTTGATAGTTTAGTGCACCATGCTTAACGGCTTAGAATCGGGACTTCAAAGACGTTTTGAACGTCATGGACCATATGAGATGTTCCAGGAGTTGAAGTTAATATTTCAAGCAAATACCCGAGTTGAGAGATATGAAGTCTCCAACAAGTTCTATAGCTAAAAGATGGAGGAGAATAGCTCAAGAAGTGAGCATGTGCTCAGATTATCTGAGTACTACAATCGCTTGAATCAAGTGGGAGTTAATCTTCCAGATAAAATAGTGATTGACAGAATTCTCTAAGTCACCATCACCAAGTTAGTAGAACTTCGTGATGAACTATAATATGCAAGGGATAACGGAAACGATTCCCAAGCTTTTCGTGATGCTAAAATCGACGAAGGTAGAAATCAAGAAAAGCATCAAGTGTTGATGGTTGACAAGATCACTAGTTTCAAGAAAAGGGCAAAG
>JAAAWM010008196.1:0-12451 GCA_036873465.1 Thinopyrum obtusiflorum
GCACGCTTAAAGTTAGATGACGATCGGTATTATGAGTTTTGTGTTTTGATGTATCGAAGATTGTTCGGAGTCCCGGATATGATCATGGACATGACGAGGAGTCTTGAAATGGTTGATACATAAAGATCGATATATTGGACGACTATGTTCGGACACCGGAATAGTTTCGGGGAGTTTCAGACATATACCGGAGTACCGGGGGGTTACCGGAACTCCCCCGGGGAGTTTAATGGGCCAAGATGGGCCTTAGTGGAGAAGAGGAGGGGCGGCTAGGGCTGGCCGTGTGCCCCCTCCCCTCTAGTCCGAATTGGACAAGGAGGGGGGCGGCGCCCCCTTTCCTTTCCCCTCTCTCCTTCCCTTCCTTTCCCCCTCCTACTCCAACTAGGAAAAGAGGGGGTCCTACTCCCGGTGGGAGTAGGACTCCTCCCTGGCGCGCCCTCCTCCTGGCCGCTGGCCTCCTCCCACTGATCCTTTATATACGAGGGCAGGGGGCACCTCTAGACACACAAGTTGATCGATTGATCTATTCCAGCCGTGTGCGGTGCCCCCTCCACCATATTCCACCTCGGTCATATCGTAGCGGTGCTTAGGCGAAGCCCTGCGTCGGTAGCAACATCATCACCGTCACCACGCCGTCGTGCTGACAGAACTCTCCCGTGAAGCTCTGCTGGATCGGAGTTCGCGGGACGTCATCGAGCTGAACGTGTGCTGAACTCGGAGGTGCCGTACGTTCGGTACTTGGATCGATCGGATCGTGAAGACGTACGACTACATCAACCGCGTTATGCTAACGCTTCCGCTTTCGGTCGATGAGGGTACATGGACAACACTCTCCCCTCTCGTTGCTATGCATCACCATGATCCTGTGTGTGCGTAGGAATTTTTTTGAAATTACTACGTTCCCCAACATGAGGATGGAATGGATCCGATCCAAGATCAGTTGCCTCCTACTGTGGTGGCTAGTCCTATTTATAGATGCCCTGGTCCTCTTCCCAAATGTAGGCGGGAAGGGATCCAACAACGGGGGGGGGGGGGGGGGGGGGGGGGGGGGGGGGGGGGGGGGGGGGGGGGGGGGGGGGGGGGGGGGGGGGGGGGGGGGGGGGGGGGGGGGGGGGGGGGGGGGGGGGGGGGGGGGGGGGGGGGGGGGGGGGGGGGGGGGGGGGGGGGGGGGGGGGGGGGGGGGGGGGGGGGGGGGGGGGGGGGGGGGGGGGGGGGGGGGGGGGGGGGGGGGGGGGGGGGGGGGGGGGGGGGGGGGGGGGGGGGGGGGGGGGGGGGGGGGGGGGGGGGGGGGGGGGGGGGGGGGGGGGGGGGGGGGGGGGGGGGGGGGGGGGGGGGGGGGGGGGGGGGGGGGGGGGGGGGGGGGGGGGGGGGGGGGGGGGGGGGGGGGGGGGGGGGGGGGGGGGGGGGGGGGGGGGGGGGGGGGGGGGGGGGGGGGGGGGGGGGGGGGGGGGGGGGGGGGGGGGGGGGGGGGGGGGGGGGGGGGGGGGGGGGGGGGGGGGGGGGGGGGGGGGGGGGGGGGGGGGGGGGGGGGGGGGGGGGGGGGGGGGGGGGGGGGGGGGGGGGGGGGGGGGGGGGGGGGGGGGGGGGGGGGGGGGGGGGGGGGGGGGGGGGGGGGGGGGGGGGGGGGGGGGGGGGGGGGGGGGGGGGGGGGGGGGGGGGGGGGGGGGGGGGGGGGGGGGGGGGGGGGGGGGGGGGGGGGGGGGGGGGGGGGGGGGGGGGGGGGGGGGGGGGGGGGGGGGGGGGGGGGGGGGGGGGGGGGGGGGGGGGGGGGGGGGGGGGGGGGGGGGGGGGGGGGGGGGGGGGGGGGGGGGGGGGGGGGGGGGGGGGGGGGGGGGGGGGGGGGGGGGGGGGGGGGGGGGGGGGGGGGGGGGGGGGGGGGGGGGGGGGGGGGGGGGGGGGGGGGGGGGGGGGGGGGGGGGGGGGGGGGGGGGGGGGGGGGGGGGGGGGGGGGGGGGGGGGGGGGGGGGGGGGGGGGGGGGGGGGGGGGGGGGGGGGGGGGGGGGGGGGGGGGGGGGGGGGGGGGGGGGGGGGGGGGGGGGGGGGGGGGGGGGGGGGGGGGGGGGGGGGGGGGGGGGGGGGGGGGGGGGGGGGGGGGGGGGGGGGGGGGGGGGGGGGGGGGGGGGGGGGGGGGGGGGGGGGGGGGGGGGGGGGGGGGGGGGGGGGGGGGGGGGGGGGGGGGGGGGGGGGGGGGGGGGGGGGGGGGGGGGGGGGGGGGGGGGGGGGGGGGGGGGGGGGGGGGGGGGGGGGGGGGGGGGGGGGGGGGGGGGGGGGGGGGGGGGGGGGGGGGGGGGGGGGGGGGGGGGGGGGGGGGGGGGGGGGGGGGGGGGGGGGGGGGGGGGGGGGGGGGGGGGGGGGGGGGGGGGGGGGGGGGGGGGGGGGGGGGGGGGGGGGGGGGGGGGGGGGGGGGGGGGGGGGGGGGGGGGGGGGGGGGGGGGGGGGGGGGGGGGGGGGGGGGGGGGGGGGGGGGGGGGGGGGGGGGGGGGGGGGGGGGGGGGGGGGGGGGGGGGGGGGGGGGGGGGGGGGGGGGGGGGGGGGGGGGGGGGGGGGGGGGGGGGGGGGGGGGGGGGGGGGGGGGGGGGGGGGGGGGGGGGGGGGGGGGGGGGGGGGGGGGGGGGGGGGGGGGGGGGGGGGGGGGGGGGGGGGGGGGGGGGGGGGGGGGGGGGGGGGGGGGGGGGGGGGGGGGGGGGGGGGGGGGGGGGGGGGGGGGGGGGGGGGGGGGGGGGGGGGGGGGGGGGGGGGGGGGGGGGGGGGGGGGGGGGGGGGGGGGGGGGGGGGGGGGGGGGGGGGGGGGGGGGGGGGGGGGGGGGGGGGGGGGGGGGGGGGGGGGGGGGGGGGGGGGGGGGGGGGGGGGGGGGGGGGGGGGGGGGGGGGGGGGGGGGGGGGGGGGGGGGGGGGGGGGGGGGGGGGGGGGGGGGGGGGGGGGGGGGGGGGGGGGGGGGGGGGGGGGGGGGGGGGGGGGGGGGGGGGGGGGGGGGGGGGGGGGGGGGGGGGGGGGGGGGGGGGGGGGGGGGGGGGGGGGGGGGGGGGGGGGGGGGGGGGGGGGGGGGGGGGGGGGGGGGGGGGGGGGGGGGGGGGGGGGGGGGGGGGGGGGGGGGGGGGGGGGGGGGGGGGGGGGGGGGGGGGGGGGGGGGGGGGGGGGGGGGGGGGGGGGGGGGGGGGGGGGGGGGGGGGGGGGGGGGGGGGGGGGGGGGGGGGGGGGGGGGGGGGGGGGGGGGGGGGGGGGGGGGGGGGGGGGGGGGGGGGGGGGGGGGGGGGGGGGGGGGGGGGGGGGGGGGGGGGGGGGGGGGGGGGGGGGGGGGGGGGGGGGGGGGGGGGGGGGGGGGGGGGGGGGGGGGGGGGGGGGGGGGGGGGGGGGGGGGGGGGGGGGGGGGGGGGGGGGGGGGGGGGGGGGGGGGGGGGGGGGGGGGGGGGGGGGGGGGGGGGGGGGGGGGGGGGGGGGGGGGGGGGGGGGGGGGGGGGGGGGGGGGGGGGGGGGGGGGGGGGGGGGGGGGGGGGGGGGGGGGGGGGGGGGGGGGGGGGGGGGGGGGGGGGGGGGGGGGGGGGGGGGGGGGGGGGGGGGGGGGGGGGGGGGGGGGGGGGGGGGGGGGGGGGGGGGGGGGGGGGGGGGGGGGGGGGGGGGGGGGGGGGGGGGGGGGGGGGGGGGGGGGGGGGGGGGGGGGGGGGGGGGGGGGGGGGGGGGGGGGGGGGGGGGGGGGGGGGGGGGGGGGGGGGGGGGGGGGGGGGGGGGGGGGGGGGGGGGGGGGGGGGGGGGGGGGGGGGGGGGGGGGGGGGGGGGGGGGGGGGGGGGGGGGGGGGGGGGGGGGGGGGGGGGGGGGGGGGGGGGGGGGGGGGGGGGGGGGGGGGGGGGGGGGGGGGGGGGGGGGGGGGGGGGGGGGGGGGGGGGGGGGGGGGGGGGGGGGGGGGGGGGGGGGGGGGGGGGGGGGGGGGGGGGGGGGGGGGGGGGGGGGGGGGGGGGGGGGGGGGGGGGGGGGGGGGGGGGGGGGGGGGGGGGGGGGGGGGGGGGGGGGGGGGGGGGGGGGGGGGGGGGGGGGGGGGGGGGGGGGGGGGGGGGGGGGGGGGGGGGGGGGGGGGGGGGGGGGGGGGGGGGGGGGGGGGGGGGGGGGGGGGGGGGGGGGGGGGGGGGGGGGGGGGGGGGGGGGAAAGTTTTGAAGAAGTTCAAAATGGATCAGGCAAAGAAAGGGTTTTTGCCTGTGTTACAAGGTATGAAGTCGAGTAAGACTCAATGCCCGACCACTGCAGAAGATAGAGAGAAAATGAAAGATGTTCCCTATGCTTCAGCCATAGGCTCTATCATGTATGCAATGCTGTGTACCAGAACTGATGTGTGCCTTGCTATTAGTTTAGCAGGGAGGTACCAAAGTAATCCAGGAGTGGATCACTGGACAGCGGTCAAAAACATCCGGAAATACCTGAAAAGGACCAAGGATATGTTTCTCATTTATGGAGGTGACAAAGAGCTCATTGTAAATGGTTACGTTGATGCAAGCTTTGACACTGATCCGGATGATTCTAAATCGCAAACCGGATACATGTTTATATTGAACGGTGGAGCTGTCAGTTGGAGCAGTTCTAAACAGAGCGTCGTGGCGGGATCTACATGTGAAGCGGAGTACATTGCTGCTTCGGAAGCAGCAAATGAAGGAGTCTGGATGAAGGAGTTCATATCCGATCTAGGTGTCATACCTAGTGCATCGGGTCCAATGAAAATCTTTTGTGACAATACTGGTGCAATTGCCTTGGCAAAGGAATCCAGATTTCACAAGAGAACCAAGCACATCAAGAGATGCTTCAACTCCATCCGCGATCAAGTCCAGGTGGGAGACATAGAGATTTGCAAGATATATACGGATCTGAATGTTGTAGACCCGTTGACTAAGCCTCTTCCACGAGCAAAACATGATCAGCACCAAGGCTCGGGGGGGGGGGGGGGGGGGGGGGGGGGGGGGGGGGGGGGGGGGGGGGGGGGGGGGGGGGGGGGGGGGGGGGGGGGGGGGGGGGGGGGGGGGGGGGGGGGGGGGGGGGGGGGGGGGGGGGGGGGGGGGGGGGGGGGGGGGGGGGGGGGGGGGGGGGGGGGGGGGGGGGGGGGGGGGGGGGGGGGGGGGGGGGGGGGGGGGGGGGGGGGGGGGGGGGGGGGGGGGGGGATGATCTTGCGTGTGCGTAGGAATTTTTTTGAAATTTCTACGTTACCCAACTTTGATTAACGGGATCACATCATTAGAGAATGATGTGATTGACTTGACCCATTCCGTTAGCTTAGCATACGATCATTTAGTATATTGCTATTGCTTTCTTCATGACTTATACATGTTCCTATTACTATGAGATTATGCAACTCCCGAATACCGGATGAACACTTTGTGTGCTACCAAACGTCACAATGTAACTGGGTGATTATAAAGGTGCTCTACAGGTGTCTCTGATGGTACTTGTTGAGTTGGCATAGATCGAGATTAGGATTTGTCACTCCGATTGTCGGAGAGGTATCTCTGGGCCCTCTCGGTAATGCACATCACTATAAGCCTTGCAAGCAATGTGACAAATGAGTTAGTTGCGGGATGATACATTATGGAACGAGTAAAGAGACTTGCCGGTAACGAGATTGAGCTAGGTATTGAGATACCGACGATCGAATCTCGGGCAAGTAACATACCGATGACAAAGGGAACAACGTATGTTGTTATGCGGTTTGACCGATAAAGGTCTTCGTAGAATATGTGGGAGCCAATATGAGCATCCAGGTTCCGCTATTGGTTATTGACCAGAGACGTGTCTCGGTCATGTCTACATAGTTCTCGAACCCGTAGGGTCCGCACGCTTAAAGTTATGTGACGATCAGTATTATTAGTTTTTTGTATTTTTGATGTACCGAAGGTAGTTTGGAGTTCCGGATATGATCACAGACAGGACGAGGAGTCTTGAAATAGTCGAGACGTAAAGATCGATATATTGGACGACTATGTTCGGACACCGGAAGTGTTTCGGGAGGTTTTGGACATATACCGGAGTACCAGGGGGTTACCGGACCCCCCCGGGGAGTGTAATGGGCCTATTGGGACTCAGTGGAGAAGAGGAGGGGCGGCCAGGGCAGGCCGCGCGCCCCCTCCCCCTCTAGTCCGAATTGGACAAGGAGGGGGGGTGGCGCCCCCCTTTCCTTCCCCTCTCTCTCCCCCTTCCCCCTTCTCCTACTCCTACTAGGAAAGGAGGAGTCCTACTCCCAGTGGGAGTAGGACTCCCCCCTTGGCGCGCCCTCCTCCTGGCCGGCCGCCTCCCCCCCTAGCTCCTTTATATACAGGGGAAGGGGGCACCCCAAGACAACAATTGATCATTGATATCTTAGCCGTGTGCGGTGCCCCCTTCCACCATAATCCACCTCCGTCATATCGTAGCGGTGCTTAGGCGAAGCCCTGCGTCGGTAACTTCATCGACACCGTCACCACGGCATCGTGCTGACAGAACTCTCCCGCGAAGCTCTACTGGATCATGAGTTCGTGGGACATCACCGAGCTGAACGTGTGCAGTCCGCGGAGGTGCCGTAACTTCGGTGCTGGGATCGGTCGATCGTGAAGACGTACGACTACATCAACCGCGTTGTCATAACGCTTCCGCTTACGGTCTACGAGGGTACGTAGACGACACTCTCCCTTCTCGTTGCTATGCATCACCATGATCTTGCGTGTGCGTAGGAATTTTTTTGAAATTTCTACGTTACCCAACTTGATTAACGGGATCACATCATTAGAGAATGATGTGATTGACTTGACCCATTCGGGGGGGGGGGGGGGGGGGGGGGGGGGGGGGGGGGGGGGGGGGGGGGGGGGGGGGGGGGGGGGGGGGGGGGGGGGGGGGGGGGGGGGGGGGGGGGGGGGGGGGGGGGGGGGGGGGGGGGGGGGGGGGGGGGGGGGGGGGGGGGGGGGGGGGGGGGGGGGGGGGGGGGGGGGGGGGGGGGGGGGGGGGGGGGGGGGGGGGGGGGGGGGGGGGGGGGGGGGGGGGGGGGGGGGGGGGGGGGGGGGGGGGGGGGGGGGGGGGGGGGGGGGGGGGGGGGGGGGGGGGGGGGGGGGGGGGGGGGGGGGGGGGGGGGGGGGGGGGGGGGGGGGGGGGGGGGGGGGGGGGGGGGGGGGGGGGGGGGGGGGGGGGGGGGGGGGGGGGGGGGGGGGGGGGGGGGGGGGGGGGGGGGGGGGGGGGGGGGGGGGGGGGGGGGGGGGGGGGGGGGGGGGGGGGGGGGGGGGGGGGGGGGGGGGGGGGGGGGGGGGGGGGGGGGGGGGGGGGGGGGGGGGGGGGGGGGGGGGGGGGGGGGGGGGGGGGGGGGGGGGGGGGGGGGGGGGGGGGGGGGGGGGGGGGGGGGGGGGGGGGGGGGGGGGGGGGGGGGGGGGGGGGGGGGGGGGGGGGGGGGGGGGGGGGGGGGGGGGGGGGGGGGGGGGGGGGGGGGGGGGGGGGGGGGGGGGGGGGGGGGGGGGGGGGGGGGGGGGGGGGGGGGGGGGGGGGGGGGGGGGGGGGGGGGGGGGGGGGGGGGGGGGGGGGGTAGCCGCTTGCGGGGTGAAGTGATGGAGGAGGGCAGAGGCAGTAATGGCGAGGTGGAGGCTAGCAGGGGAAAGCGATGAGCTACAGCATTGCAGCGCGGCCACAGGCGCCACAGTGCATGAGTGCGTGGCGGCCGCCGGGGAGGATTCCGGAGATGGATCCAGAACAGCCAGGTGGAAGGAGGGGAAGATGTCGGCACACGAGGACAAGGCTAGGCCACGTGGGGCGGCAGGGACGCATCACTTCAGACGTGGGCGCGGTGCAGAGCGTGTGCCCGAGCATGCCAGTGCCGTGCTCACCACGGGCAAGGGTATCTAGAGACCTCCCTTGTCTAGCGCACCATATCTGGGGTCTTCTCCTTTGGCCTTAGTCCACCTGCACCTTTGGTTTGGCTAGGTTCAAGCTGGCTCAAAGGGTAGCATCAACTGAAGTTTCTGACAGAAATATTAAGAGGGATCTAGAGGAAAGATGAGCTGGAGATAGAGGCAGTGGAAATGTCTGGAGGGGCCTAGGTTGGAAGGACTACAAGTTGGCCAAATTTGAAAGGGGTTGGATCAGTTTTGAATGAGGTTCATGTGTAAACTACATTCTGGTCCAGAAACTAAATGTGCTTGGTTCACTCACATGGTTGTTCTGGTGGAGCTAAATTTTGGTGTGTGGAAGTCATTTGGGGTGTATGAGATGCCATAAAAAATTCATGGCCATTGGGTACCTCTAGCTAGTACTTCCTTCACAGAGGTTCAGTATGAACAGAATCTTGGCAGGGCTTTGTTGCTAAAAAATTGTATTGGCCTAGATGATATTTTTGAATATTGTGGCTAGATAGGTTCCCTAGTATCTCAGGGAATTTATTTGGGAGTTTTTGAGTTAGGAAAATGAAGGTTGCTTCACAAATGGACAATTCTGACCAGAGAGAAAATAATTATTCTGGCCAAAATTTTATATTGGACAGTGAAATGTTTTTGAAGATTATGAGGTCATATGATGATAAGAAGGTGTGGTATAAATTTGGGATCTTTCTGATCATCAGAACTATAGGTTGCTTCACAACCCATAGTGATGTCATAGTTTCCCAAAGAAGAAAATAAATTATTTGAAAAAGATTAAATATTGAAATTTGATCCAAGAGATATGTGGCAAGGTTTTGGCAAGGAGATGATGGTTTTGGGTCACTAGGTAAAGAGGTTTAAGGATTCATAAGTCCAAAGTCACTTGAAAAGGTTCAAAAACCATCCAAAATTCAAGTAAAGCCAAGAAGATTTTGAAAAGAAAAAGTTGTCAAAACCAGGATGTCAAAGGTATATAGGTGGAAAAAGTTTCTAGAGTTGTTAATATATATATTTGTATATATATAATGGTCTAGAAGTATTTAGAACATTTTATATTTAATTTAAATATCAACGGGCCTAAAAAGGACAAGACGTGGTAGGCAACTTGGGCCAAAAAGGCCCAAGTGGGAAAGTGCCTCCTTCCCTAAGGAAGGAGGCCGAATTGGGAGAGGGGGAGGAGTCCTACTCCTCCCTTGGCCGATGCACCAAGGAGGGACTTTCCCTCCTTGGTGGCAGCTCTCCCTCTCCCCTCCAACCTATATATACATGAGGATTTGTGCTCTTTTGACATACAAGTTTTGGAGCCTCCTCTAGTTCTTTTATTTCTTGTTCTAGTTGGTCCTTGTTGACTAATTAGAGCTTGGCTAATCAACTTGTCCTCATAATTAGAAGCCCTGTGTGGTTCCAATCTCCTCCCTCTAATTCTCCAGTGACAATTAGCTCTAGACGGCGAGGCGCTGCTGGATAGTGAAGGTTGCATGCTTGCAACCAAGTAGACAAATCGTGCTTTCGGCCTTCAGTTCGAGGGACTATTCGTGGGTGGCACGAGGGATCATTCATTGATAGTTCGAGGGACTCCAAGTACGATCTACACCGGCATGTTCTTCTTTCGCTGTAACTCGGTGACGGTAACGATCATGATCCCGTCCCGTTATGCATCTTCATATTGATCTTGGGTGATCATAGGTGCGAATTGTTTTGTTTTCTACTACGTTTCCCAACAGTGGCATCATGAGTAGGTTTATGAGTAGATGCAGGTTGCGATATAGATCACATGTGATTGTGAGGATTAATGCTCTTGCTATGCTTCCCTCGAGTATTCCTTCAGTTCAATTCATCAACAGCATGATGTAGCTTCTTACAAGGTTCTGACAATCAATCAGCTCTGGCTGTTGACGATCTGCTAACAGTTCCTTGGGCTTCACCATAGTTGAGAACAGTGAACGATCGCGTACACAAGAGGGTGCCGAAGAGGGATGATCTTCTAGGGGGTCACGCATATTTGACAAAGTTTAGTGTGGGGCTAGAGATTTTTAATTAACTATCTTCTTTCACACACCCGGAAACTTAATCTAGCATCAAGAATCATCGCCTAAATTATGGACATAGGTAGCTAGTATTACTTGTTAAAACTCGTTAACCACGTAACTAAATATTGCTAAAACCGACTAGAGGATGTCTAACTTGGTTTTGCAGGGTATGCATATATGTGGTATAGCCTTCGTAATGATGATGAGTTTATGTATGAGATGGTTATATGTTGTAATGTTAACTGGCCTGTGCGTCACGGCATGATGGATGGAGCCACAAGATTGCCACGTTAATGTAAATATCATAGAGATAGCCTATAGGTTACAGGTGACGATGGGAACTATACATGAAGGACCCCGATGTGGAGAAGGTGTCCTTGGCGCGGGACGCGGAGCTATAATTTCGTGCCACGGCGGAATTTCAGAATTTTGTGCCATCGCAACGTTTTCTAAAATGATAGCCATGGCAATGTTTTCTGAAATTGCAGCCACGACAACATTTTTGAAACGGTTGCCACGGTAACAAAATATTGGCCGTCACGATGCTTCAACTAGAGATTGAAGATGATCACGGAGATTCTCGGCGCCCAGGGCTATACCATATCATGCTTTTATGAACTGCTTGAGATGTTTATCCCTTTGTTGTTTGCACCCTTTGATTGCGTAGTAGTCAATTATTAGGGTGATCTCTCAGAGTAAATATCAAGTAAAAGGTGCTCTTTCCAGTGCTGCAACCGTTTATGACATTCTAGCATCTCGAAGTTCATCATGTCCACATGAGTTCAAATGAGATGAGAGATGTAAGACAGAGATAGTCAGACCATATGTGCATATAGCACTCGATTACCTTGAAGTTCTAGCAGAAACATTCTGAGCTCGGAGCACAAAGCATCGAAAGATGAAGAAGAGTCATATGGTGATATGATCGGCAATAGTTTGCCTACCGGTCAATATTCTCGTCATCGGTGATGTCCACCTCAATGACTAAGAACTAGATTTGGATCATGAATCACTCACTATTAATTATGAGAGATATTAATTTGAGTGGGAGTGCACTTTATATTGTTAATTAAACAAGTAAGTGTAAATTTTAATTATGATAATGTCTAAATTGATTCTTGTTTTTATTGTTGTAGATCAATGGCTTGCAATAGTTTACATTTAGCACATATGTTTGAGAAAGAAAAGCTGACTGCAAATGGTGGAAACTGATCCACACTCTGAGATATGTTCTCAAGAGTACTAAGCAAGAATATGTGCTGGATCAACCACTTAGTGACTACCCGGCGCTTGGAGCGTCTCAAGATGTCATCAATGTGTTTTTATCTCGCAAGACTGATTTCAGTGTGGTCAAAAGTATTATGCTATCATGCACGGATCAAGTGTTACAGAAACATTATGAATAATTCATTACTATCAAAATTGTCGGGGCACTTGAAGTTATGTACCACAAAGATCCAGCTGAAGTTCATGTGATGACTGAAGCATTGGAAGAATGCAAGATAGCTGAAACTGGTGAGCAAGGTGTCAAGCTTGTGAACTATTATGATAGTCTTAATGCAATGGAAATAGCTTTTTCAAAGACTCTAGAAAATGATTTGATCCTTGCCTCGCTTTATGAAGCGATGCTCAAGAGCAAAGAAATAGGGTTGCAAAACCAACAAAAGTTGATGGTGAACAAAACAGATAGTTTCAAAAGAAACCGCAACACCAAGGAACAACCGAGGAAGAAGATAGTGGTGATTTGTGGTGGACGCCAAGGAATGACCGAGGAAGAAGATGCAAATGGATGCGGCAAAAGGAATACGATTGTTAATTTCTCGCACAAAGAAGGTAACCGACCAGAGCAGTTGGGACGTCGTCCGGCGGTTCCACGAGTCACGGGAATCAGGCATCTCTTAGAGCAAAAAAAAAAGTCTGTGTTGGAACCATATATTTTGTACCGTGGCAACATTGCACACTCAACGTGGCAGCGTGAGCGTGGTCCTGGTATGCACGTGACAACCAGCACAGTAAACTTTATTTTGTAACCAATTGTTACACTTGACATGATCAATGTGCTTTCATCAAGATAGTTGCACGAACAAAATGTCAGCATATTGCAAACCTATTGGCTCACATACATATGCGATCCATGAATATCCTCACACATGAACAATCACCTATGCCGGCACCTTCCGGCATGCAAAAGTATTATCTCAAAGTATGAAGTCACACCCAGCAACGTACACTTGAATTTGTAACCACTCGTTACACTTCACAGGATCAACTTGCTTTCTCCATGATACTTGCACGAAAAAAATGTATGTGCATTGCAAATCTATTAGGATCACCTTACATACGCGATGAACATCCTCACATATGACCTGTTGGGGAATGTAGTAATTTCAAAAAAAATCCTACGCACACACAGGATCATGGTGATGCATAGCAACGAGAGGGGAGAGTGTGTCCACGTACCCTCGTAGACCGAAAGCGGAAGCGTTAGCACAACGCGGTTGATGTAGTCGTACGTCTTCATGATCCGACCAATCCAAGTACCGAACGCACGGCACCTCCGAGTTCAGCACACGT
>JAAAWM010008197.1:0-12451 GCA_036873465.1 Thinopyrum obtusiflorum
TTCTTGTTCCTATAAATTATGTGTTCACAAAATCCCTAGGCATAGGAAGTGGGTTAGATTCAAATGTGCTAGTCATATTCTTCATGATGCTCTCTTTATGTTTCAATTCTTTTCTTTTATGTGAGCATCAATGAAATCATCATGCCTAGCTAAAAGGCATTAAAGAAAAGCGCTTGTTGGGAGACAACCCAATATTTACCCTTACTGTTTTTGTGTGTTTACATGATTAAGATACTGTAGTAATCATGTTTTATAGCTTTTTGTTTCAATAAAGTGCCAAGTAAGACCTTTGGGAAGACTTGGGTGAGAGTTAATGTGATCTTGCTGTAAAAAATAGAAACTTTGCACTCACGGGATTAGCTACCATTTTTTACAAAAGAGTGATTTTGAGTTGATTCTTTTTGCAGAAGATTAATAGACAAATTCCTCACGTCCACCAATTTATTTCATAATTTTTGGAGTAGCAGAAATATGGTTTCTGTTCAAATCATTACAGACTGTTCTGTTTCTGACGGATTCTGTTTTCATTGCATAGTTTGCTTGTTTTCTAGTTTCTATGGCTTATATTTCTCAATATAAATTGTAGAAATGATATGGTACAGTAGGAATTGTGTGAGAACAATTATGAACCTTGTCTTTGACAGTACCAAAGTGAATGGTTTACTCTTTATCATACTAACCCATCTCACGAAGTTCCGTTAAGTTTTGTGTGATTGAAGTTTTCAAGCTTTGGGTGAGATATCGATATGAGGAGAATAAGGAGTGGAAAGACCCTAAGCTTGGGGATGCCCCGGAAGGCATCCCCTCTTTCGTCTTCAAAACTATCGGTATACCTTACTCGGAGCTATATTTTTATTCGTCACATGATATGTGTTTTGCTTTTTAGCATATTTTCAATTTTACTTGCTGTTGAATAAAATCATTGGATCTGAAATCTTGAATGAAAAAGAATCCTCCCATGGCTAGTTAATTATTTGACTACTCAGTGTGCTTCACATATATCCTATGAGTAAATGGTTGAATGAATTGTATATCATAAATCTGAATTTATATATGTTTCATATGCTTATAACATGGGGAGTAATGACTTCACACATAATAAGTATAGGTAGTAAACTTATTGAAAATTAGCAAACGGAGAATTGGTCACTTGAACAATTCATGAAAGAATATTGAAGGAAGAGAGGTTTCACATATAAATACACTATCTTGGACATCTTTTGTACTTGTGAGCACTCATTAAAATATGACATGCTAAAAGGTTGATGTTGGACAAGGAGGGGGGGGGGGGGGGGGGGGGGGGGGGGGGGGGGGGGGGGGGGGGGGGGGGGGGGGGGGGGGGGGGGGGGGGGGGGGGGGGGGGGGGGGGGGGGGGGGGGGGGGGGGGGGGGGGGGGGGGGGGGGGGGGGGGGGGGGGGGGGGGGGGGGGGGGGGGGGGGGGGGGGGGGGGGGGGGGGGGGGGGGGGGGGGGGGGGGGGGGGGGGGGGGGGGGGGGGGGGGGGGGGGGGGGGGGGGGGGGGGGGGGGGGGGGGGGGGGGGGGGGGGGGGGGGGGGGGGGGGGGGGGGGGGGGGGGGGGGGGGGGATATGGAAGAAATAAAAGCGACAGACTGCATAATAAAGTTCTTTATCACAAGCGGCAATATAAAGTGACGTTCTTTTGCATTAAGATTTTCTACATCCAACCATAAAAGCGCATGACAACCTCTGCTTCCCTCTGCGAAGGGCCTATCTTTTACTTTTATCTTCTACCCTTATATAAGAGTCATGGTGATCTTCACCTTTCCTTTTTACACTTTTTCCTTTTGGCAAGAACTATGTGTTGGAGAGATCTAGATATATATACCCACTCGGATATTGGTTATCATAAAGTATTATTGTTGACATTACCCTTGAGGTAAAAGGTTGGGAGGCAAAACTATAAGCCCCTATCTTTCTCTGTGTTCGATTGAAGCTTTGAACCCATAAGTATCGTGTGAGTGTTAGCAATTGTGAAAGACTAGATGATAGTTGACTATGTGGACTTGCTGAAAAACTCTTAAATTGACTCTTTCCGATGTTATGATAAATTGCAATTGCTTCAATTACTGAGATCATAGTTTGTTGGTTTTCAATGAAGTTCTTGATTCATACTTTACCTTGTGAATGAATTGTTACTTTGGCATAAGAAATTATATGACAATATATGTTGCTGTTCTAAAGATGATCATCATGCCCTCGTGTCCGTATTTTATTTTATCGACACCTCTATCTCTAAACATGTGGACATATTTGGGGGGGGGGGGGGGGGGGGGGGGGGGGGGGGGGGGGGGGGGGGGGGGGGGGGGGGGGGGGGGGGGGGGGGGGGGGGGGGGGGGGGGGGGGGGGGGGGGGGGGGGGGGGGGGGGGGGGGGGGGGGGGGGGGGGGGGGGGGGGGGGGGGGGGGGGGGGGGGGGGGGGGGGGGGGGGGGGGGGGGGGGGGGGGGGGGGGGGGGGGGGGGGGGGGGGGGGGGGGGGGGGGGGGGGGGGGGGGGGGGGGGGGGGGGGGGGGGGGGGGGGGGGGGGGGGGGGGGGGGGGGGGGGGGGGGGGGGGGGGGGGGGGGGGGGGGGGGGGGGGGGGGGGGGGGGGGGGGGGGGGGGGGGGGGGGGGGGGGGGGGGGGGGGGGGGGGGGGGGGGGGGGGGGGGGGGGGGGGGGGGGGGGGGGGGGGGGGGGGGGGGGGGGGGGGGGGGGGGGGGGGGGGGGGGGGGGGGGGGGGGGGGGGGGGGGGGGGGGGGGGGGGGGGGGGGGGGGGGGGGGGGGGGGGGGGGGGGGGGGGGGGGGGGGGGGGGGGGGGGGGGGGGGGGGGGGGGGGGGGGGGGGGGGGGGGGGGGGGGGGGGGGGGGGGGGGGGGGGGGGGGGGGGGGGGGGGGGGGGGGGGGGGGGGGGGGGGGGGGGGGGGGGGGGGGGGGGGGGGGGGGGGGGGGGGGGGGGGGGGGGGGGGGGGGGGGGGGGGGGGGGGGGGGGGGGGGGGGGGGGGGGGGGGGGGGGGGGGGGGGGGGGGGGGGGGGGGGGGGGGGGGGGGGGGGGGGGGGGGGGGGGGGGGGGGGGGGGGGGGGGGGGGGGGGGGGGGGGGGGGGGGGGGGGGGGGGGGGGGGGGGGGGGGGGGGGGGGGGGGGGGGGGGGGGGGGGGGGGGGGGGGGGGGGGGGGGGGGGGGGGGGGGGGGGGGGGGGGGGGGGGGGGGGGGGGGGGGGGGGGGGGGGGGGGGGGGGGGGGGGGGGGGGGGGGGGGGGGGGGGGGGGGGGGGGGGGGGGGGGGGGGGGGGGGGGGGGGGGGGGGGGGGGGGGGGGGGGGGGGGGGGGGGGGGGGGGGGGGGGGGGGGGGGGGGGGGGGGGGGGGGGGGGGGGGGGGGGGGGGGGGGGGGGGGGGGGGGGGGGGGGGGGGGGGGGGGGGGGGGGGGGGGGGGGGGGGGGGGGGGGGGGGGGGGGGGGGGGGGGGGGGGGGGGGGGGGGGGGGGGGGGGGGGGGGGGGGGGGGGGGGGGGGGGGGGGGGGGGGGGGGGGGGGGGGGGGGGGGGGGGGGGGGGGGGGGGGGGGGGGGGGGGGGGGGGGGGGGGGGGGGGGGGGGGGGGGGGGGGGGGGGGGGGGGGGGGGGGGGGGGGGGGGGGGGGGGGGGGGGGGGGGGGGGGGGGGGGGGGGGGGGGGGGGGGGGGGGGGGGGGGGGGGGGGGGGGGGGGGGGGGGGGGGGGGGGGGGGGGGGGGGGGGGGGGGGGGGGGGGGGGGGGGGGGGGGGGGGGGGGGGGGGGGGGGGGGGGGGGGGGGGGGGGGGGGGGGGGGGGGGGGGGGGGGGGGGGGGGGGAAGGTGGAAGGGTGAGAATGCGTATAATCCATGGACTCAACATTAGTCATAAAGAACTCACATACTTATTACAAAAAATTTATTAGCCTTCGAAGCAAAGTACTACTACGCATGCTCCTAGGGGACAGGTTGGTAGGAGTTAACCATCGTGCGCTCCCGACTTTCACATAAAGGAAGGCAATCAAGAATAAATTGCGCTCCAACTTCATCACATAACTCGAAGACCATACGTGCATGCTACAGGAATCACAAACCTTAACGCAATTATTTCTTTGACTTCACGATTTACTACTAGCATGACTCTAATATCACCATCTTCATATATCAAAACAAATGCAAGGAATCAAACTTTTGATATATTCAATGCTCTTTATGAAAGTTTTTATTATATCTCCCTTGGATGCCTATCATATCAGGACTAAATTCACAACCTAAGAAAATTACCATACTGTTTAGAGACTCTTAAAATAATATAAGTGAAGCATGAGAGTTCAACAATTTCTATAAAATAAAGCCACCGCCATGCTCTAAAAAGATATAAGTGAAGCACATAGAGTATTCTAACAAATTCACGATTGATGTGTGTCCCTCTCAAAAGGTGTGTACAGCAAGGATGATTGTGGCAAACTAAAAAGCAAAGACTCATATCATACAAGACGCTCCAAGCAAAACACATACATTTGGTGAATAAAAATATAGCCTCAAGTAAATTTACCGATGGATTGAAGACGAAAGAGGGGATGCCATCTGGGCTTAGATGCTTGGTTGTCCTTGAATATTACCTTGGGGTGCCTTGGTCTTCCCCAAGCTTAGGATCTTGCCACTCCTTATTCCATAGTCCATCAAATCTTTACCCAAAACTTGAAAACTTCACAACACAAAACTCAACAGAAAACTCATGAGATCCGTTAGTATAAGAAAATAAATCACCACTTTTTGGTACTGTTGTGAACTCATTCTTTATTTATATTAGTATAATATCTACTATATCCCAACTTCTACATGGTTCATACCCCCAATACTACCCATAGATTCATCAAAATAAGCAAACAACACATAGAAAACAGAATCTGTTAAAAACAGAACAGTCTGTAGTAATCAGGAAACTTCGTATACTTATGTAACTCCAAAAATTCTAAAAAATCAGGACAACCTGTCTAATTTGTATATAAATCTTGTGTAAAAAATTCAGATCAAAATCACGCATCTGTGATTTTCAAAAATTGTTTTACTGGGCGCAAAAGTTTCTGTTTTTCAGCAAGATCAAATCAACTATCACCGTAAGCCATCCCAAAGGTCTTACTTGGCTCAAACACTAATTAAAACATGAAAACACATCTAACTAGAGGCTAGATGATAAATTTATTCAAAAATAGGAAAGAAAAATATTGGGTTGTCTCCCAACAAGCGCTTTTCTTTAAAGCCTTTTAGCTACGCATTGACAATTTCAATGATGCTCACATAAAAGAGAAGAATTGAAGCACAAAGAGAGCATCATAAAACACGTGACAAACACATCTAAGTCTAACATACTTCCTATGCATAGGCATTTTATAAGCAAACAAATTATCAAGGTAAGCAAAAACTAGCATATGCAAGGAAGAAAAATAAAACTTTGACAACTTAAGCATCAAGAGAGGTAATTTAGTAACATGAAGATTTTTACAACCATATTTTCCTCTCTCATAATAATTGCATGTGGGTTCAAATTCAACAATATAGCTATCACATAACATATTCTCTAATTGTTCCACATGCATGCAAAGTTGACACTCTTCCAAAATAGCGGGGTTATCATCAAATAAAGTCATGACCTTTCCAAACCCACTTTTATCAAAAAATTCATAAGATTGAAATTTAACAAAATATGTGGGATCTAAAGTTGACACTCTTCCAAACCCACTTTCAATATTATTGCAAACATTATTGTCAATCTCATATTCATCATGGGGCTTAAATAAATTTTATGATGATCATTGCAACAAGTAGTAGACATAGCAAAATTAGCATCCCCAAGCTTAGGGTTTTGCATATCATTAACACAATTGACATTATGGAATTTATAATAACATCATTGCAATCATGCTTTTCACTCAAGGCACTATCGTGAATCACTTTATAACTTTCTTCTTCCAACACTTCATCACAATTTTCAAATTCACGAATTTCAAGCAAAACCTCATAAAGATAATCTAGTGCACTCAATTCACTAGCAATTGGTTCATCATAATTGGATCTTTTGAAAATATTAGCAACTGGATGAGGATCCATAAATCTCTTTGCTCCTGAATTTGAATAAACACAATTATGCCAAGTAAACGAGCAAACAAACCAAGTAAGACATAAAGGCAAACGGAAAGAAGGCGAATAAAAGGCAAATATTTTTGCGTTTTTCTGAAAATGTTTTAGAAGTGGGGGAGAGGAAAACGAGAGGCAAATGGCAGATAATGTAATGCAAGAGATGAGAGTTTATGATGGGTACCTGGTAGGCTTGATGTAGATCTCCCCAGCAATGGCGCCAGAAATTCTTCCTGCTACTTCTTGAGCTTGCATTTGTTTTTTCCCTTGAAGGGGAAAGAGTGATGCAGGAAAGTAGAGTTAAGTATTTCCCTTAGTTAAGAACCAAGGTATTAATCCAGTAGGAGATACAAGCAAGTCTCCAATCTATGCACCCGCACAAACAATCAAACACTTGCACCCAACGCGATAAAGGGCTTGTCAATCCCTTCACGGTCACTTGCAAAGGTGAGATCTGATAGAGATAGATATAAAAGATTTCTAAAACATAAAAGTAAATAAAACTCAGTGAGGTATTTTTGGGTTTTTTGGTTTATAGATCTGAAAATATATGGTAGAAAAAAGTCTCGGGGGCCATAGGTTTCACTAGAGGCTTCTCTCTTGAAAGAAAATAATACGGTGGGTGAACAAATTACTGTCGAGCAATTGATAGAAAAGAGCAAAGTTATGACGATATCCAAGGCAATGATTATGAATATAGGCATCACTTCCGTGTCAAGTAGACCGAGACGATTCTGCATCTACTACTATTACTCCACACATCGACCGACTCCTGCCTGCATCTAGAGTATTAAGTTCAAGAATAGAGTAACACTTTAAGTAAGATGACATGATGTAGAGGGATAAACTCAAGCAGTATGATGAAAACCCCATCTTTTTACCCTTGATGGCAACAATACAATACGTGCCTCGCTAGCTTTGTTCCTAGTCGTCCACAGAGCCCAAGCAATGGCCCCAAATCCCGTCCAGGCCATCCTATTATCCCTCCCCATGGTAGAACTTGCTAGGCGAAAGAAAACCGCGAAGCCACCCGGATTCCTAGAACATCCCATGGCTTCCCGGACCGCACTCCAAACGAATCTAGCCATCACACATATGAAAAGAATGTGGTCATGGCCCTCGCCCTCTCCACACCATATACATCTCCCGTCACCCGGTCCTCTTCGTTTTTGGACTTGATCCCCACTAGTGATCCGGTTATGCATCGCCTGCCATAATTTTTTTATTTTTGCCGGGAGCCTTGCTTTCCATATCCCGGATAAGTTACATGGTGTCACATTCTTGACAATTTCCTTGTATAAGGACCCCGTAGAGAAGCTTCCTGAAGGCTCCAACCGCCATGTCACCCTGTCTTGGCCCGGTGAGATTTGGGCCTCGTGTAGGGTATTGCATTACCGATCCCACTCCTCCACCTCAAGAGGTCCCAGAGCCTGACGAAACCGTGGCTCCCATCTCCCTTGTCGCCACACTTCGGCCACCTTTGCCTCTGGCTTACCCGAGATAGCAAATAGGAGAGGAAAAACCGTCATGAAGGTTTGATTCCCCCACCATAGGTCCTTCTAGAAACACACCATTTCGCCATTATGGACTTCAAATTTTGTTCCAAGACGAAGTAGTGGCTGGACCTTCTTTATATCCCTCGCGAATTGAGATAGCTTGATATTAGATCGGAATTCGACTCGCCCTGGTTGCAGGTATTTGGTGCAGAAAATTGCCAACCATAACCCTCTCTGCCCAGACATTAGCTTCCAAGCCCATTTGGCCATTAGGCACCAATTCATGATCTTGGTGTTAATAACCCCCAAGCCACCGACTTCCTTGGGCTGACAAATATTGTCCCAACTGACCATATGATATTTTTGTTTGTCGTTCTCCTTTGCCCAGAAGAATCGATATCGAATCTTATTCAACTTCTCATGAATTCCATCCCTCAGCAAGTAGAAACCCATGATAAACATAGGGGTGTTTGTGAGGCAATCATTGACTAGCACCAGTCTCCCTCCTGATGCAAGCAACTTCCCCTGCCACGGTTCCACTCTATTTGCAGCCTTGTCCACCATTGGCTGAAACTCCACCATGGACATCGCCCTATCAGATATTGGCATTCCCAAATATTTCATTGGGATAGACCCTAGTTCGCAGTTCATCATGTGGGCAGCCCGCAGTTGCGATTCCAAGTCACCACCCGTGACAAAGGCCTCACTCTTTTCGGGGGGGGGGGGGGGGGGGGGGGGGGGGGGGGGGGGGGGGGGCCACATCAACAATTATCCTTTTTATCATTTACCTACTCGAGGACGAGCAGGAATTAAGCTTAGGGATATTGATACGTCTCCGTCATATCTATAATTTTTTATTGTTCCATGCCAATATTCTTCAACTTTCATATACTTTTGGCAACTTTTTATATTATTTTTGGGACTAACATATTGATCCAGTGCCCAGTGCCAGTTCTTGTTTGTTGGATGTTTTATGTTTCACAGGAAACCCATATCAAATGGAATCCAAACGGGATAAAAACGGATGGAGAATTATTTTGGAATATTTGGGATTTTCCGGAGGAAGAATCAACGCGAAACGGTGTCCGAGGTGGCCACGAGACAGGGGGCGCGTCCTCCCCCCTGGGCGCACCTAGCACCCTCGTGGGCCACCCATAAGGCGGTTGACGTTGTTCTTTTGCCGCAAGAAAGCTAATTTTATGAGAAAAATCTGGCGAAAGATTCACCCCAATCGGAGTTGCGGATCTCCGAATATAAAAGAAACGGTGAAGGGGAAGGATCTGGGAGCGCAGAAACAGAGAGAGACAGAGAGATAGATCCAATCTCGGAGGGGCTCTCGCCCCCCCCGGGGGGGGGGGGGGGGGCCCCCCCCCCATGCCATGGGAGCCAAGGACTATTCCACCTATAGTGCTATATTCATGGCTTGCGCTCATATATTGCGTGAGGGTTGAAAAAGCTGAAGCGCGTTAAAAAGTATGAACCAATTGCTCGGCTTGTCATCAGGGTTGTGCATGATGGGAGCATTTTGTGTGATGAAAATGAAGCATGGCCAAACTATATGATTTTGTAGGGATAAGCTTGCTTTGGCCATGTTGTTTTCAAAAGACATGATTGCTTTATTGGTATGCTCGAAGTATTATTGTTTTTATGTCAAATTATAGACTATTGCTTTGAATGACTAGTGTCTTAATATTCATGCCATGATTAGACATATGATCAAGATTATGCTAGGTAGCATTGGGGGGGGGGGGGGGGGGGGGGGGGGGGGGGGGGGGGGGGGGGGGGGGGGGGGGGGGGGGGGGGGGGGGGGGGGGGGGGGGGGGGGGGGGGGGGGGGGGGGGGGGAGTGACAGAAGCACAGACCCGAGTAAGTGGTTGTTTGCGTATGGGATAAAGGGGACTTGATGCTTTAATGCTATGGTTGGGTTTTACCTTAATGATCTTTAGTAGTTGCGGATGCTTGCTAGAGTTCCAATCATAAGTGCATATGATCCAAGAAGAGAAAGTATGTTAGCTTATGCCTCTCCCTCAAATAGAATTGCAATAGTGATTATCGGTCTAGTAAGGTGGTCAATTGCTTAGGGACAATTCCACAACTCCTACCACCACTTTTCCACACTCGCTATATTTACTTTATTGCTTCTTTATCTAAACAGCCCCTAGTTTGTATTTACGTGTTCTTTATTACCTTGCAAACCTATCCAACAACACCTACAAAGTACTTCTAGTTTCATACTTGTTCTCGGTAAAGCGAACACTAAGCGTGCGTAGAGTCGTATCAGTGGCAGATAGGACTTGAGAGGATATTTGTTCTACCTTTAGCTCCTCGTTGGGTTCGACACTCTTACTAATCGAAAGAGGCTACAATTATCCCCTACACTTGTGGGTTATCAAGACCTTATTCTGGCGCCGTTGCCGGGGAGTCATAGGGGGGGGGGGGGGGGGGGGGGGGGGGGGGGGGGGGGGGGGGGGGGGGGGGGGGGGGGGGGGGGGGGGGGGGGGGGGGGGGGGGGGGGGGGGGGGGGGGGGGGGGGGGGGGGGGGGGGGGGGGGGGGGGGGGGGGGGGGGGGGGGGGGGGGGGGGGGGGGGGGGGGGGGGGGGGGGGGGGGGGGGGGGGGGGGGGGGGGGGGGGGGGGGGGGGGGGGGGGGGGGGGGGGGGGGGGGGGGGGGGGGGGGGGGGGGGGGGGGGGGGGGGGGGGGGGGGGGGGGGGGGGGGGGGGGGGGGGGGGGGGGGGGGGGGGGGGGGGGGGGGGGGGGGGGGGGGGGGGGGGGGGGGGGGGGGGGGGGGGGGGGGGGGGGGGGGGGGGGGGGGGGGGGGGGGGGGGGGGGGGGGGGGGGGGGGGGGGGGGGGGGGGGGGGGGGGGGGGGGGGGGGGGGGGGGGGGGGGGGGGGGGGGGGGGGGGGGGGGGGGGGGGGGGGGGGGGGGGGGGGGGGGGGGGGGGGGGGGGGGGGGGGGGGGGGGGGGGGGGGGGGGGGGGGGGGGGGGGGGGGGGGGGGGGGGGGGGGGGGGGGGGGGGGGGGGGGGGGGGGGGGGGGGGGGGGGGGGGGGGGGGGGGGGGGGGGGGGGGGGGGGGGGGGGGGGGGGGGGGGGGGGGGGGGGGGGGGGGGGGGGGGGGGGGGGGGGGGGGGGGGGGGGGGGGGGGGGGGGGGGGGGGGGGGGGGGGGGGGGGGGGGGGGGGGGGGGGGGGGGGGGGGGGGGGGGGGGGGGGGGGGGGGGGGGGGGGGGGGGGGGGGGGGGGGGGGGGGGGGGGGGGGGGGGGGGGGGGGGGGGGGGGGGGGGGGGGGGGGGGGGGGGGGGGGGGGGGGGGGGGGGGGGGGGGGGGGGGGGGGGGGGGGGGGGGGGGGGGGGGGGGGGGGGGGGGGGGGGGGGGGGGGGGGGGGGGGGGGGGGGGGGGGGGGGGGGGGGGGGGGGGGGGGGGGGGGGGGGGGGGGGGGGGGGGGGGGGGGGGGGGGGGGGGGGGGGGGGGGGGGGGGGGGGGGGGGGGGGGGGGGGGGGGGGGGGGGGGGGGGGGGGGGGGGGGGGGGGGGGGGGGGGGGGGGGGGGGGGGGGG
Organism: Thinopyrum obtusiflorum; assembly: GCA_036873465.1. Taxonomy (NCBI): domain Eukaryota; kingdom Viridiplantae; phylum Streptophyta; class Magnoliopsida; order Poales; family Poaceae; genus Thinopyrum; species Thinopyrum obtusiflorum. Next base: position 11,158 of record JAAAWM010008197.1, read on the forward strand.
GGGGGGGGGGGGGGGGGGGGGGGGGGGGGGGGGGGGGGGGGGGGGGGGGGGCTGTTTAAGACTCTCAAAATAATATAAGTGAAGCATGAGAGTTCATCTATTTAAAAGGAGAAGATAGTCTCACATCAACTAGGCGTATCAACGGGCTATGGAGATGCCCATCAATAGATATCAATGTGAGTGAGTAGGGATTGCCATGCAACGGATGCACTAGAGCTATAAGTGTATGAAAGCTCAACAAAAGAAACTAAGTGGGTGGTCATCCAACTTGCTTGCTCACGAAGACCTAGGGCAATTTGAGGAAGCCCATTATTGGAATATGCAAGCCAAGTTCTATAATGAAAGATTCCCACTAGTATACGAAAGTGACAAGATAGGAGACTCTCTATCATGAAGATCATGGTGCTACTTTGAAGCACAAGTATGGTAAAAGGATAGTAGCATTGCGCCTTTTCTCTTTTTCTCTCATCATTTTTTTTGGGCCTTCTCCTTTTTTATGGCCTCTTTTTTTTATTTGGGCTTCTTTGGCCTCTTTTATTTATTTATTTTCATCCGAAGTCTCATCCCGACTTGTGGGGGAATCATAGTCTCCATCATCCTTTCCTCACATGGGACAATGCTCTAATAATGAAGATCATCACACATTTATTTACTTACAACTCAAGAATTACAACTCGATACTTAGGACAAATATGACTCTATGTGAATGCCTCCGGCGGTGTACCGGGATGTGCAATGAATCAAGAGTGACATGTATGAAAATCATTAACGGTGGCTTTGCCACAAATACGATGTCAACTGCATGATCATGCAAAGCAATACGACAATGATGAAGCGTGTCATAAAAACGGAACGGTGGAAAGTTGCATGGCAATATATCTCAGAATGGCTATGGAAATGCCATAATAGGTAGTATGGTGGCTGTTTTGAGGAAGGTAATGGTGGGTGTTATGGTACCGGCGAAAGTTGCGCGGCACAAGAGAGGCTAGCAATGATGGAAGGATGAGAATGTGTATAATCCCTGGACTCAACATTAGTCATAAAGAACTCATATACTTACTGCAAAAATTTATTAGTTATCGAAACGAAGTACTATGCACATGCTCCTAGGGGGATAGATTGGTAGGAAAAGACCATGGCTCGTCCCCGACCGCCACTCATAAGGAAGACAATCAATAAATAAATCATGCTCCGACTTCGTCACATAACGGTTCACAATACGTGCATGCTACGGGAATCATAAACTTTAACACAAGTATCTCTCAGATTCACAACTACTCAACTAGCATGACTC